>CM060673.1:34020724-34308224 GCA_030686955.1 Odontamblyopus rebecca
CACCTTCTTGTTTGTCATGTGATGCATGTTCCACAGTGTGACATTAAACAGCTCTACTTTACATTTATTCAATTACAGGTGGTTTTATTGCTCAAAAATACCTAGAAAAACAGACATTCTGCCTGTGAGCGGAGTCGCCTCTCCACAGATCTGACCTGTAACTCTGTCTGATTTGGTTTCCATGGAGGTTTAATACTGTACTGTGAAATGTTCCACATGTTTCACATCTCTGTTCTGCATGGAGAAAAGCAGGTGACTTTTCCCCATGGAGATGCTTTTCTTCACAAAGCGTCTTGAAGAAAAGGAGTGTGTAGAACACACACATGTGCTGTGGTGGAGTCTGCAGCCTGTAGGACTCTGGGTGGTTATGGAAATGGACTTTTTCTTGGAGATAGAATAATGATAACACAGTTTAAAAGCACAAGCAACACACCAAATAATAACTGGAGATCAGCACATCTCATAGTACTACAAAGTGTCTATTGTGACTGGCTCAAATACCTCAAATAATAATAATAATAATAATAAATTTTATTTGTAATGCACTTTACATTTCAATGAAATCTCAAAGTGCTACAGAGAAAGCATAAAAAGATGATAAAAAAACCACTTACAAAGTACATTTAAAACATCCTAGCACAAGGTAAACAATGTAAAAACCTAGTAGGCCTTTTTAAACAGAAATGTCTTAAGTCCTTTCTTAAAAGCCTCCAGACTCTGAGGCATCCTCAGGGACTCTGGGAGGGCATTCCACAGGCGTGGGGCTGCAGCCTGAAAAGCTCTATCTCCCATAGTGGAGAGTTTGGTCCTTGGCTGATGGAGACAGTAGGTGGAGGATGAGCGAAGGTGTCGTGAGGTGGTGTATGGCGTGAGAAGCTCTGAGAGGCTGGGGCAGTTCCGTGTGTGCACTGATAGGTGAGGAGGCAGAGTTTGTAATGAATCCGATGTTGAATGGGCAGCCAGTGAAGTGAGCGGAGAACAGGGGTGATGTGGTCGTATTTACGCCTCCTCGTCAGGATCCTGGCAGCACAGTTCTGGATGTGCTGTAGCTTCTGTAGGCTCCTGCCAGAGATCCCAACGAGGAGGGCGTTGCAATAGTCAAGTCGTGAGGAGACAAAGGCATGGATCAGTTTTTCAGAATCAGATTGGGAAAGGAAAGGACGGAGTTTAGAAATGTTTTTAAGATGGAAGAAAGACACTTTGGAAAGGTGGTGTATGTGACTGTCAAATGAAAGATGTGGGTCGAGTTTGACTCCAAGGTTTGTGACAGATGAAGAAAAGGGGATGTTGTGACCAGAGAGAAGAATACTTGAATTAGAGAATGACTGGGTTTGATGTGGAGTTCCAAATACCATAGCTTCAGTTTTATTGCTGTTTAGTTGGAGGTGGTTATCTGCCATCCATGCCTTTATCTCCTCGAGGCAAGTGTGGAGGACAGATGGTCGGGCTGAGGAGGAGGTGGGGTCCATTTTCATATAAAGCTGAGTGTCATCAGCATAACAGTGGAATGAAAGTCCATGTTTGCGGATGATCTGACCCAGCGGGAGCATGTAAATTGTAAAAAGGGGCGGACCTAGGACCGACCCTTGTGGCACTCCGCAGGTGACAGTGTGGGGGAGTGATTTGGCCTGTCCTAAAGCCACATACTCTGTTCTACCCGCAAGATAGGATTGGAACCAGCGGAGTGTGGTGTCAGAGAGACCAACCACAGTCTGGAGTCGGTGGAGCAGAGTGTTATGATCAACCGTGTCAAAAGCAGCTGACAAGTCCAGAAGGATGAGGAGAGATGGTGAGCCCCGATCCGCGGTCACGAGTAAGTCATTTATGACCCGGACCAGGGCTGTCTCTGTACTGTGGGCTGATCTGAAGCCCGACTGAAATTTTTCATACAGGCTATGAGTGAGAAGGTGGTTATTAAGTTGTGCTGCCACAACTTTTTCTAGGACTTTGGATAAAAAAGGTAAGTTGGAGATGGGCCGATAGTTTGCCAGGTTTTCAGGATCTAATGAGGGCTTTTTCAGACGGGGGTGGATGACAGCAGTCTTGAGGGCAGGGGGCACTTCACCAGTTTGCAATGATTTGTTTATGACTGCAGTAATAAGTGGTTTGATAACTGCAGTGCTAGATTTTATCAGTGGTGTTGGGAGAGGGTCCAGCGGGCATGAAGAGCTTCTCATGCCTTTTAAAATGTTCTCAACCTCATTGTGTGTGGTCATTGTAAACTCAGAGAAGATATTCTCTGGCTTCAAGGACATGTTTGCAGACAGAGGACGTACTGCAGCAGGAAGCGATGACCGTATGGAAGCTACCTTGTTTGTGAAAAAGTCCATGTGTTTGTTGCACTGAGCATCACTGGTGGTGTCACTGTGAATGTAGGTGGGGGGTTTGAGTAGGAAGTTTATTGTAGAAAATAATTGTTTGGAATTACCAGTAGTATTGGTGATTTTATGTGAATAGAATATAGATCTGGCTAGTGAAAGAGCTTTAGAGTAGGATTTTTGATGGTCGCGGTACGCCTGTTTGTGCACTACCAAGCCACTAACAACGTATTTCCGCTCCAGTGTGCGACCTGCCGTTTTCATCCTCCTCAGCTCATCTGTGTACCAGGGAGCTGATTTAGAAAAGGAGACTGTTCTTGTTTTTAAAGGTGCATGAACCTCGAGGATCTTGTGTAAACCAGAATTATAATGATCAACTGATTCACTAACTGATGCGGATTGTGTAGACAGCAGTAATGAATCTGAGAGTGACTGTATGTCGTGGTTCAAGGAGACAGGATCTATCTTTTTTAAGTTTCTAAACTGCATTTGGCGTTTTGGTTTGTGATGTGGGCATGCTAATGACAAATCAAAAGAAATGGCCTTATGGTCAGACACACCTAAGTCATACACTTTTATGTTATTAATGGGAGCAGTGTCAGTAATGACCAGATCAAGAGTGTGCCCTTTAGTGTGTGTAGGTACTTCAATGTGTTGCGTCAGGTGTAAACAGTCAAGGAGTTCCAGGAACTCAGCAGCAGAGTGATTATTGGAGGAGTCCACATGCAAGTTGAAGTCTCCAAGTATTAGTGTACTGGAGGATGTGGCACAGAGCGATGTCAACAGGTCTTGTAGTTCAGTGATAAAGTTAGGGTTTGATTTTGGTGGGCGATAAATGAGGATTATTGTTGTAGTTGTTGATTTTGATCTATATTTGAATAGGAGACATTCAAATGTAGACAAACCTGGGAGTGGGAGTGGTGACAGGTGCAGGTCTTTGCGGTATAAGACTGCCAGGCCTCCGCCACGGCCTATAGTCCTAGCTTTTTCAAGGTATGTGTATCCTGGGGGACATGCTTCATTTAGAGCTAGAAATGACTCGTGTTTATGCCAAGTTTCTGTGAGGCACATAAGATCTATTTTACTATCAAGGATATGGTCCTGTATAAGACTGGCTTTATTTGTTAATGACTGAGCATTAAAGAGTTCTATTTTTATGTTGGAGAGGGGCTTAAGTCGTAGGAGAGGACGTAGTAAACTAAAATCCACTCCACGTTTTCCACGTCTCACATGGCCCCGATCCTGACGTAATCCATTATAGGACGTTGTGGTAGTCGTGTTCTGATGACGTAGCAACCACTTACGTGCTGGATTAGCGCCGTGAAGCCGGTGAAATTTAGGTGTGGACGCAGGAGTGGTGAAGCTCCACTTTTTGTGAGATAAATCTGGTCTATTGGCGTAGTCTGACAGGCGAAGGAGTCCTCGCGTCCTAGCACCAGCCACGTCAGCCGAAGAGAGGTGTACTGGAATCTGTTGGGGCTTTGGGTGCCGTTGTTGGAGAGTTAGCGGCTCGTCCCAGGCAAACACCCTCCTGCCGACTCCCGATGCCTCTGCTCCGTTTTCCCCATCATCGGTTGTGGTCACTGGTACCGCCACAGCGCTCGCCGAAGGGATAGAACAATCCAGGTAAGTGTGTTGCTTTGTTGCGTAGAAAGTGCATAGTGAGCGTACCTGTAAGTTATCGGCGGTGCTCCTGCTGTTAGCGGTTGTGATGAGGGGTCTCTCCATTGCTGGACTATTGAGTGGGCCGGGACACTGGTGGATATCCCCAGATAGCAAAAGGCAGATGGTGATAATGAAGACCAAACTTTGTTGTGGTTTTAGGACGGTTTTAGAGTGTGTTGATAAATGACTGAAGAGATGTGGATGAATGAATGCTGCAGCCAGGGCGTGTTTCCCAAATCCAAAGTGTTTCCTTGCTTGAGTCGTCAACAGCTTGTGCAGAGGTGATGGCTTGATGTATTCTTTAGAGTCTTTAAGGAGTTGGCCAGTATCAGAAATACTAACATTACTAACATTACTTGTGAGTAGTGCATAGATAAACAGAGCTGCAACTACTCCAGCCGTACCTGGCGCCGCCATCTTGGAGGAATAAAGGAATTCAAACTCTTTTACCCAGTAGAAAGGACAGTGGTCAAGGAGAAAAGTCAGTACTAAAGAATGTAAGATCCAGGTGTAGTGAACTGAAAGACTTGAACATTCACATTCTCCCTGTCACTGTCAATAACTCAGAGAAACTGCACAAAAAGAAGTTTGCTTACAGCTGTTGAATGTCTAAGAATATTTTTCATCAATTCAATTCAATTCAATTCAATTCAATTTATTTTTGTAGCGCCCAAAATCACAACAACAGTTGCCTCCTCCTCCTCCTCGCCCGGCTCCTCCTCCTCCTCGCCCGGCTCCTCCTCCTCGCCCCTCTTCTCCTCCTCCTCGCCCGGCTCCTTCCCCACCTGGGTAGCTGTGGTCATACTGAACTGGCCCACGGGCCTGGACATCTATAGCCTGTCCGTCCATGGGAGTGGATCTCTCCTTCACTGTAGTTCTCCCCGAGGTTTCTTCTTTTTCCCAGGACCCTGGGTTTTTTGGAGTTTTTCCTTGCTGAGAAGGAGGGTCTAAGGACAGGGGATGACTGGACCATGTTTCATTTGCTGCTTTACATGAATGTTGTTTTTTCCTGTTCTGATATGTCTGTGTGTATGTTTTACTCATCCATATCTTGGAACGACCTTAGAGGAAACTGCTGTTGTGATTTTGGGAGCTACAAAAATAAATTGAATTGAATTTGTATTTGTATTTGTTAGTTGTTGTGAGCCCTCCCGAGTCCCACGGTCACTTTGGTTGTGGCGTTTGCATTTGTTATGAGCCCTCCGGCTTCCATAGTTTCCTCATCAAAAACATATCTGGAGTCGTGTTTTGTTTCATTCACACATGTTTAACACACAAAACTCTGCAGATTTAGGATGAGTTCTTCTCTCAAACTGAAAACACTCTGTTCCACCTTGTGACATCATGTGGTAATACAGGAAGTGCTCCACTGTGTCCATCCCACTCCACACACCTTCACTGGAATCATTTGGATGATTTCAGCCATGGAATTCTCAATCTCTAATGAACTAAATATAGAAGGAGCTGTTAACTCAAACTACCACTTCATGACATCACGAGGTGGAACAGAGCAATTTGACCATTGGAGATGTAGCGTAGAGTAGAGCAGTAATAATGCAGGGTTACTCAAACATGTGTGAATGAAACAAAACTTAAAAACTCCAGGTGTGTTTCTGAGGAGGATCAGCATTATTCTGACATGTCTGAAGAAGAGAGGCCCGAAACGTCCCCTTGTGGTGTCATTGAAATCAAAATTTGGGAGTTTCAAAGAACTCCAGTGTGGATCTCTTTCTTCTTTTGCAGTTTTTGTTTTTGGAACCAGAATGCAGTCGCAATTTTGGTCGGATGTGCCTGTCTCTATCCACGAGGAACCACATTACAACATGACTCAACGGCTACAAGAATCCATTTTGTGTCATGTAAGACCATTAAACTCCTCTGTGCGTTTCCATGTCTCACATCTGCTGCCTTCTGTGGGGCCATTATGTGTGAATGAGATGCTGCTCTCTCCTGTGTAAAGTGCGGGGCCCATTACAGATGCGGGGGCATGGCCGCGGTGTTGGCGTGGAGCCTTGGATCAGCTCTTGTACACGATCTGGAGGTTTAAGCCACGTGTGAGTAGAATCAGGGGCACTTCAGCCTCGGAGAAAAGCTTTTATATTCAGATGTACTCAGCGGTGGATGAAGTACGCAATTGTGTTACGTAAGTAAAAGTATAGATACAGGGGCAAAGGATTACTCAAGTAAAAGTACAAATACAGAGGCAAAAGTAAAAGTAGTAAAGGAGAAATTCAGTTCTGCCAATTGGACAAAAGTTTCAGTTTTTTTTGTTTGTTTTTTGACTGAATACATTGCTTGTTCAGTTCTAGTCAGATTTCTGGTGGACACTGCCTTAAATCTGCCTGAACGGAAGAGCTAACTACTCTGAATTTATCCTGAAACTAAAAGTAAAGTAAAAGTATCACATGAAGAAAATTACTTCAGCAAAACTCTTCAAGTGCATGTTTAAAAATGTACTTTAAGAGTAAAAGGTAAAAGTATTTTACAGAGATTTTTAGCACAGGTAAAGCATTAAAAGTCGTGATTTTGATCTGGAGCCGTGTCCCGTCTTCCTGATTTCAGAGGACGTGACTGACAGGTGGATTAACCAATCAGAGAGACACATTCTCTGTGTTAGAAACAGCAGCCTGCTTATATGTACATAAAGAACTGAGAAACTGTGTGAATTTTTACAGAATCAACAGTCGAAACACCAAACTATGACCTGTCTCAAGTAAAATAAGTTCTATATTTTGGTGGAGGTGTCTTCTGCATTTGAGAGACACGTGAGACCAATGACCATCTGCGGTTGGATCGTCGTGGGTTTGGACAGAGGATTTTCGTGCTTTATGGTCCAGTTCGAGTTCCTTCTGGATTTGAATGTAGAAGAGACATGATCTGGTCAGGCAATAAGGTACAGAGCAGCCAATAATGTAATAATGGCCAATAATGTAATAACTGCCTAAAACATAATCATTTTTATGTAATAAAACCAATAATGTAGTAACTTGCCAGTAATGTAAGAAAATGTCTGAAACGATAATGTAATAACCTGATGCCAATAATGTAATAACATTAAATTATTGGTTAGTTATTACATTATTGGTTAGTTTAATTAAAAAAAATCTTTAAAATGAAATAACTGCAGCCACTAATGTAATAATTTCTTCTGTATCACTTAATCAAAGATGTATTTATTAAATTAAAAGTGTCACTACATTAGAATGTGTTGTTACTATTGTCTCTTTCAAACAGCTGTTTAAAGAACTGGTCACTCTCTTTTCTTCTCTACAGAACTGTCACTCTCCACTAGCAGCAGAATTATTTATCTGGTCACATCCTGTCATATTCTGGACCTGGGGAAGGGGCAGTTATCAGCAGGCTTCATTATATCTGTGGCAAAATGTGAAAAAGGTCATGATTTATGGGGTTTACTTGAAAAACAAAAAAATACATTTCTTGTATCTTATATTTAAAGGAAGATTATGTAAAATGTTCATAGAATTTAGAGCAATGTCAAAGTTCACTATGTTAAATCTAGTAAATGGTCAGCTAACTATTAGCATTGCAACATTAGCATTAAATGAATCCCGGCAATTAATCCCATTAATTTGGGGCAGAGGATTAATTCCTTCCTCACATAAATCTTGCTCAGCAAAACTGGGAAAATATGGAACTCAAATTCTTTTCAGCAGCACTAGTGCAGAGCCTGTACAGTCTGTGCTGTGTCTGTACAGTCTGTGCTGTGTCTGTACAGTCTGCGCTGTGTCTGTACCATATATGAGCCAAACAGGAAGTGCTCCAGGGGCTCTTCTGGCTCCCATTGACTCACACTGGGATCTTGTGGCTCCTCTCTCTGTACCTGCTGCTGTGGCCTCGTCATTTTGGTCTTAAAATGTTCATATGAACCTGCTCCACATGATTCTGAATTTGTTTTCGCAATTTTGCCTGTCAAAAATTCCCCTTCATAACACAGAGGCTCCAGATTGGCTCCTGTAACTGTGGCATCATGAGCCTCATTTGAGCGGCGCTGATGCTGTGGAGACGTCACACTCGCTTAGTCCACTTTTATATACGTCTGTGGTCTGTACAGTCCACGGTGCTGGTGTCCTGTCGACGTGAGCTCCCTGTGCATGTGCACAACCCCCAAGCCCGGTCCCAGTTTAAATGCCGTCGATTTGAGCTCCAGAGGCAGAAGTGGAGAAACAAGTCACATTTTAAAAGTGTTTTGTTTTACTGTATGTTTGGAGCAGCATGTAAACACAGACATGTGCATGTTGGATTCACGGCAGAATAACTACGTTAGATGATTGAATATTTGGAATTTAATATTTGATTTTATCGTTATCATTTTCATTACCCTCCTGTGGGCTCACCACCTGCAGAGGGGTTCATGGGGGGTCAGGTGCTATGAGTATTGGGCAGCAAACTGCCCTCGCGACCCAGCCGGATTAAGCGGGAGAAGATGGATGGATGGATGGATTTTCATTACATCATATTTTATTTTGTTTCCATGAGTAGAAAACATAACTTTGTTTCAAAGGTGCTGCATAAATAAAATATCACTATATTATAATAGGAAATTCACACTGGAGCCTGTGATATTAGCCTTAAACATTATATGTCTACTGCCATTTAATCTGAAGATTTCTGTGTTTCCAGTCATTTCTTTCTTTTATATATAGAACTATATATAGTTCTCTTATACTTCTTTGATGGAAGATATAAGCCTGGCGAAATGAGCCTCTACCCAAATTCATATGAGTAACCCTATGGTCCTGAGCTCTGGGGAATGACTGAAAGGACGAGATCGCGGATACAAGCAGCACAAATGAGTTTCCTCTGCAGAGTGGCCGGGTGCTCCCTTAGAGATAGGGGGAGGAGCTCGGAGTAGAGTCGCTGCTCCTCCACGTCGAGAGGAGCAGCTGAGGGGAGGGCATCTGGTCTGATGCCTCCTGGATGCCTCCCTCAGGAGATGTTCATGTCCCACCGGGAGGAGGCCCCGAGGAAGACCCAGGACACGCCGGAGGGACTATGTCTCTGAGCCTGGGAACACCTCGGAGGAGCTGCTGGGGGAAGTGTCTGGGGCGAAGGAAGTCTGGGAGTCCCTGCCATAGACCATATATAAAAGTGGACTGAGTGTGACGTCACCCACAGTGTTCAGCGCTGCTCAAATTTCTCACATGGGGAGAAGTGGGTTGATTGCGTAGCCCTGTGTACCACGCCCACTACACCACTGATCACTTGACCAGCTTAGCTGATGTCTCAATATTGACACTTAGAGATGTCATATTTAAAGTTACATCCCAGTATAAATCAAACCGTCCTGTCTGTCTGAACCAGTTTTTCTTGTCTTTTTCCTACGGAGCATTTGGTGACCTGAACAAAACATGAATTCAATTGCAGCACAAGGAGCAAATTAACAGTAGCGAGTTGATTGATGAAATAGGTGTACAGTATGTAGGCCAAACATGCTTCAGTTACTTGTTTTCCATCCTCTATTTAGAGTTCAAAGTGTAGAGTCATTTACTCCTGATTTAACACATCACAGGGACTGGACACATAAGAGACTAAATGAGAAAACTGCAACACTGCAATACTGCAACACTGCAATACTGCAATACTGCGAGCAGCTACGTCGTAATGGGACAACTAGAACTGTTTTCTGTTTTACAGATCATCGTTTTGTATGAAGATGTTAAAAAGTGTCGTAACACTGCCAGTTACTTCAACTTGTCTTCTAGACCCAATACCCACTAAGCTTTTTAAAGAAACTTTCCCCAGAATTAATGGTATTATACTGAATATAGTAAATACCTCACTAGAGACAGGCTACGTCCCACAGTCCTTTAAATATGCAGTGATTAAACCACTTCTGAAAAATCCCAGTTTAGACCCAGGCCTTCTGGCCAACTACAGACCAATATCAAACCTTCCTTTTGTTTCAAAAGTTCTAGAAAGAGTTGTAACTAAAAAGCATTGTTGCCACCTACAGGACAACAACCTGTTTGAGATTTTCCAGTCAGGATTCAGACCCCACCACAGCACAGAAACTGCATTAGTTAGAGTCACAAATTATTTGTTATCAGCTGCAGACAATCGGCTGCTCTCAGTCCTGGTTTTGTTAGACCTCAGTGCAGCTTCGACACGATCGACCACAACATCTTATTACAAAGATCAGAATGTGATGTAGGGATTAGAGGAGTGGTCTTGTGCTGGTTTAAATCTATCTGAGAGGTACCAGTTTGTCCATGTAAATGGTCAATCTTCAGAGGGCACTAATGTGAACTACGGAGTGCCACAGGGTTCAGTACTTGGACCCATTCTGTTTATGCTCTACATGCTGCCCCTAGGAAATGTAATCAGAAAGCACAGCATTAACTTTCACTGTTATGCAGATGACACACAGTTGTACTTATCAATAAAACCTGGTCACAGTGACATGTGGAAAAGCTCAATGCCTGTGTCAGAGACATAAAGACCTGGATGACAGTTTACTATCTCCTTCTTAACCCTGAAAAAACAGAGGTTATTATACTTGGCCCCAAAAACCTGAGAGAGGCTCTATCAGATCAGATAGTTTCCCTGGATGGCATCAGTGTGACCTCGAGCTCCACCCTGAGGAACCTGGGGGTTATATTTGACCAAGACTTAATTTAAAGCCCATATAAACCAAGTCTGTAAAACAGCATCTTCCACTTCTGCAACATCCCCAAAGTTAGAAATATCTTATCCAAAAATTATGTGGAAAAGCTTGTCCATGCATTTATTTCATCAAGATTAGACTGTAACTCTCTGCTGCAGCCTGCCCTAAAAGCTACTAAAAAGCATTCATCTTGTTCAAAATGCAGCAGCAACATTATTAACGGGAACAAATAGAAGAGAACACATTACTCCAGTGTTAGCTTCACTTCACTGGCTCCCGGTCGAGTTTAGAATTACATTTAAAATTCTTCTTCTCACCTATAAAGCTGTAAATGGGACGGCCTCATCCTATATTACTGACCTGACAGCACCTTATAAACCAAACAGACACTGAGCTCACAAAATGCAGGGCTACGAGTGTCCCCAGATTTAATAAACTTAAATGGGAGGTAGAACTTTTAGTTACCAATCTCCTGTTTTCTGGAATCAGCTTCCACCTCATGTCAGAGAGGCAGACACAGTCTCTACATTTAAGGTTAGGCTTAAAACATTCTTCTATGAGAAAGCTTATGGCCAGGTTAGAGGAGCAGGGTTAACTCCACAGCTGAAGTCAGGCTGCTCTAGGAGTTAGATGCTGGGGGAAGTATGGAGCCCTGAGCCTCTGTCCTCTTATTCAAACTGCTCCTTCTCCTTCATCTCTGTCCCATAACCTCATGTTTTACAGACAAATCAGTTCACTGCTGTTCACCAGTGTCTCTCTCTTCTTCTCTTCTGCTCCTCTTGGGGAGTGGAGCTGTTTCAGATGTTTCAGAGGTTCCAGATGTTCCTCCCGAGAGCAGACGCTGACCAGACCTTAGCTCTGCCCCTCTCCACTCACCTGCCTGGATGGAGACCCCACCTGCCTGGTTGAAGCCCTCAACACAAATAAGCCGATGTCCAGTCCCCCACACATCTGCCTGTCCATCTGACCCTGCTCTCTATAAAGTAACTGGTTCCTCAAAGCTCTCAGGTCTGAAGGTGCCGCATGGTGACAGCTGGTTGGAAACAGTGTCTGGAGAGAATTTTCCCATACTGCACCTGCTGGTGGGTTTTTTGCTCTGGCACCAAGAATCATGTGTTCATTGAGAGACTGAGGATGGGACAATGTGTTTGCTGATGTCTGTGTTAGATGATGTTTCCATGTTTTTCACTGTGAAGCTCATTGGAGCAACTCTTGTTGTGATTCTGGGCTATAGAAATAAAAATGAATTGAATTGATATTTAACACAGAAGTTGATCATGACAAGACGAATAAAAAATATTATGGCCACGCCCCCTGACATACCAGAAGGCGGCCATCTTGGATTAAAGTTTGCAAAGGTGAAATGCACTCCTCTGTGGGCGCTCACACGAATGGACTCAGATTTGGTCCACATTATCTCCAGGTGCCGAACATCAAAAAATATCCACAGATCCCAAATCCGTCTGACGTCTCTGAGCAGTGAAGTGACAAATAATGCACACAATTTTTGGATATTTACAAATTGCTCCTATTTGCTGGCGGCTATATTGTTCTGTATATTATTGTATTGTTCTGTATATTGCTGTATTGTTCTGTATATTATTGTATTGTTCTGTATATTATTGTATTGTTCTGTATATTGCTGTATTGTTCTGTATATTATTGTATTGTTCTGTATATTGCTGTATTGTTCTGTATATCGCTGTATTCTGTACATTACTGTATTCTGTATATTGCTCTATTGTTCTGTATATTACTGTAGTACATTTGAGGAAACCATCTCACATATTACATCCAAAGTAACAGAGTAGTAGGAGGGACATGTTCCACTTTGTTCCTGTAAAATGAAGCACCACATGTATCAACTGAAATGAGAAAAGTATTTTCTAGAAACTTATATATTTTTAGGAGAAGCATAAAATCTTCAAGTCACAGGCTACAAGTTCGAGTCCAAAGTCATTGACCTTCAAGTTCAAGGTGAGTCCCAAGCCTAAAAGTCTCAAGTCCTACAAATAGTGAGACTCAAGTCTGCCTTGAGTCCAAGTCACAACTCACAAGTCCCAACCTCTGACCAAAAGGAACACATTTCATTCATTTAACCTTTACCTAACCTTTAAAGGTGGACTCTGCAACTTTTCTGGTGGAGAATTGTAATGTAGCATAGTGCTGTAACCTGCTTTTCTCCCTTGTGATAGATAATTTAATACTGTGGAACCTTCTAGGCAAAGCAATAACATTTCCATGGAGACAAGTAGGCGGCTGACCCTCCACTAGAAATGTTAGGCAGTGCATCTTTAAACAGCCAAAAAATAAAATAAAACAGTCTGACCAACATTTTGTTTTCTCAGGTTATCTTCCAGTAAATCCAGTTGGGGCCCCCTAGTGGTCTGTGGGGGCCAGTCTGTGCGTAAAGGCTCCGAGAAGCGTGCCTGCGTCCGCGTGCGTCCTGAGGAGCCCGTGCACGCGCGTGAGTGTGCTTCCGCGAGCCTCCCTCTCTGTGAACATGTGGATCTGACAGAGGAGCCACAGTTGTGTCACATCTCAGGAAGAAATCGCACTTTTAGCCGCTCTTTTACGCAGCCCCCGTAAAATGGACATCTACGTCTCCTCTTTATCCCCCGGGCTGGATATCGGTACGGGATGCTTTCTGCTTGTTGTCGGTGAGTCTAAAGCGAAATTACGTTTATTTATTTTTTCCACTTTACAAACGATAGTAAAAGACGGAAAGAAATGACGCACTTTGGCTCATGCATCCAATGTTGCGTGTGCGTAAAGATGGCACAATTACACAAGGCAGCACCGGAATTTCACTTAGAATGAAATATACTTACAATAACTATAACTAACCATATTTACTATATATATATATATATATATATATATATATATATATATATATATATATATATATATATATATATATATATATATATATATATATATATATATAGGGCTTTCTTTTAGATTTGGGATTCCTGTGTTCACATAGTATTTGTAATTTTGATTTATTTTGTAGTTTTGTATTCAGTTTAAAAAGTAACAACACTGACACGTTTTAATTGACTCTGGCGGTAATTAATTGTCCGTGACGTGTTTAACCTCTTCGGACGTGGAGACTAACGGGCGCATTACGAGATCAGAGTTGCTGTATGGCACGGGCGTTTGGGTCAGTTCAGCGTGAAATTGAACGGTACGGGGTTTGCGGGTGGACACGGTTTGGTCAGGTGTAACCAAGCCCGTATTGACATGCCCCTCACGCGTGGACCTTCTCGTGGTTGTGTGTTTTGAGGTTTTATTCCATTAGAGAAGCGGCGTGTGTTCCGTACGCGGGGGACTTGGAGCGCTCTTATCGTTGTTGGAGTATTAACCTCTGGAACGCGTTTGGATAGACGCGGTGTCTTTATTGGGACAGGGCATGAAAGGAGAAAAGGTCATATTGGATGTGGGCATGGAGGGACGGACTAGAGAAAGTTTACATATATAAACTATTATAACGGTACAACACCATATGATGTTTACTTTTAAAGGTTTTATATGACACAAAGTTGACTCTTGTGAGCTTTAAGCCTTGTTATGAAGCTGTTACCTTCTCAAAAACAGACCTGGAGTTGTGTTTTGCTTCATTCACACATGAGTAAGACTTTATTATTAATCTGTCTGCATCTGCAAAGCTCAAAATGCTCTGTTACAATTTTATTTTCAAGTGAACAGCTCCTTTTACCTTCAGTTTACTAGAGATGGTCAATTCCAGGTCTGAAATCATCTGAATGATTCTAGTGAAGGTGGGTGGAGTTTAAAAACACAGTGGAGCACTTCCTGTATTATCACATGACATCACAAGGTGGAACAGGAGGAGTGTTTTCAGTCTGAGAGAAGAAATCAGCCTAAATCTGCAGGTTTGTGTTGTGAATGAAACAAAACACAACTCCAGGTCTGTTTGTGATGAGGAAATTACATTAGAACAAAAATATGATCATGTGTTTCACTCTTTATCATTCAAAATAAATAGGCTGTGAAGAAAAGTGAAAACAAGAACAGGTGATGGCGCTCGTATCAAAATATGTGTGACAGTGGGGGGGTTTTCTGTTGACCTAGAAGTGGAAGATAGTTGTTTTATAGATATGCAAAATTAGAATATCAACTGTCCTATTTAAAGGTGTATTGTGTTACTTTTCTGGTGGAGTGTCTGTCAGATGCTTTTCTTCATGGTGATGTTATTGTTTTGTCTGGAATGTTCCAGAAGAATGACATATCCATAGAAAACCCAACCCCGTTTGAGTTTTCAAGTGAACAGCTCCTTTTACCTTTAGTTCAGTGGAGATATGCAAATCCAGGTCAGAAATTATTATGATTCTAACTCAAAGTGTGTGGAGTTTAAAAACACAGTGGAGTATTTCCTGTATTACCACACGACATCACGAGGTGGAACACGAGGAGTTTTTCAGTATTATAATTCAAACATCAATGAAAAAGTGGGACAATCTCTAAATAAGTGAACTGTGGAGAAAAGTGAAAAGAGGAACAGGTGAGTATCAAAACATTTGTGACAAAGTTAGAATATAAAATGTATTCTGTCAGATGCCTTTCTCCATGTAGATGTCATTGCTTTTTCTGGAATGTTTCACAGTGCGGCACGGTGGCTGAGTGGCAACACTCAGGCCTCACAGCAAGAAGGTTGCGGGTTCGATCCCCGGGTCGCCCGGCCCTTTCTGTGTGGAGTTTGGTTCTCCCCGTGTCTGGATGGGTTTCCTCCGGGCTCCGGTTTCCCCCATCAACCCAAAACATGCAGCACCTGAACTAACATCAAGGACCATGACGTCCACCCTCCTGTGGGTTCACCACCTGCAGAGGGGTTCATGGGGGGGTCAGGTGCTATGAAGATTGGGCCGCAAGCTGCTCCCGCGACCCAGCTGGATTAAGTGTGTGACCCCCTACCGCTCAATGGGAACAGAGGTAGCAGGGACAGAAAGGCACGCTTTGGCAAGTTGAGACAGCAAAGGATATCGGGAGCAGTGGTCTTGCCACCACTTCAAAGGGCAGCCACTGAGAGGAATAGATGCCTCTTTTCTGTAGTTTTCAACTTCCCTCTCTGCCTGCTTTGACCCCTCTGCTGGCTCAGTAGAGAAAGAGTTCCCTAACAGGTCCTCAAGTGCTGTCTTTTTGGGAGCAGGTCCTGCCACTTCAGGCTCATCATCTCTCACAGCCTCCTCTCTGCTGTGTGTAGGACAGTGAGCTCCACCTGCTGCCCCTTCTTCCCTCTCCTCAGCTGTAGTCTTTAAACAGAAGAAACACTGGTGTTAAATTTCATAAGCAGCTAAGACACACACACACCCACTCCATCAATCTCTTAAAAATGTTTAGTTGATAAACATACACAATACAACTTAAAGTGACATATACCTGTTTTTGCAGCAGCTGCTCTGCCTTGTTCTGCACCCTCAGGAAGACGGCCTCACACTGATCATGGTTTAGCTGAGGTAGAGTCCGGAACCTTGGGTCGAGTACCGTGCACTCCAGCAGATAGTTGAAGGCATCCCCACTGTATCTGTTTGCAATATTTGTGAGGATTACACAATGAGAGACACTGTGGGACTCTTCTCCTCACACAACACTGTGGTGGCTGTCTTCAAAGGATGCAACAGCTTCACAAGGTCTTCAGCATCTCTGACATCGCAGCTGTCAAGTGTGTCAATGCTTCGGGCGTTTTGTTTTAACTCTGTGCTGGTGAGAGCTGTTGTTATGGCAGCTTGCTGCTCGAGGTAACGAGACAGCATATCCAATGTGCTGTTCCATCTCGTCGTAACGTCCATGATCAATTTGTGTGTTGGCAAGTTCAGCTGTTTCTGCTTGGAAATTAACACCGCGGTAGCTGTTGAACTCCGATGAAAAAAAGCAGCCACACATCTCACTCGCCCGAGCAAATGAGCGACGCGGGGAACACCGAGACCAGCTTGGGTTGCAAGATTTATAGTGTGCGCAAAACACTTTATGTGCGGCTTTAATCCTGCCTCGCGCACGGCCACGTCCATATTACGTGCATTGTCAGTAACAATAGCAATGTCGTGGTTGGGTTTTTTAAGCTCCCAGTCAGTAACAGCTGTCTGTAAAACTTCAGCTATGTTTGCCCCCGTGTGGGACTCGAAAAGTGGGCGAGTCTGTAGTACAACATTTTCCATTTTCCAGTCATTGTTGATTGTGTGGGCTGTAATTGTGATGTAGCTTTGTGTACTCCTCGATGTCCACCCGTCTGTCGTTATGGCGATGCTTACTGCGTCTTTCAGGATCTGCACTATCTTGCTCTTTGAATCTTCATAGAGTTTCGGGATCACTGTACGAGTAAAATGCGTGCGTGATGGGATCGTGTATTTGGGTTCTAGTGTGTGGAGGAGTCGCCGAAATCCTTCATTTTCTACCACAGAAAATGGCCTCATATCTGCTGCAATAAAAACACCTATGTCTCTTGTTATTGCTGTGGCTCTAGCGCTTGACTGTGGAAGTTGAGGTCCGAATGTGTTTGTCAGCGTTGTCTGGTTTCTTGGTGTTTTCTTCGCAGGCGCAGTTGTTGATTTGAGTGCTGAGCTGTGGTAGTGCTGTAAATGTCTCTGCATTGTGCTCGTATTCGCCGCGCTGTACGGCATTGTTTGCATACAGTGTCTGCATATTGTCCGTGTCTTATCAGTCACTCTCTTGCCATTTATCATTTCTGCCGGGAACCCAAAATGCTGCCAAACAAACTATTTGAAAGTGGCGGGGGCGTCGTCAATAGTAATACCTGTGTTTTCCGTCATTCTGGCTGCTTGCTGGATAACTCTCGCGAGACAGAATTTTAACGCGACGAGCAATCTCGTCAAATTACATCTCGTGAGATCTCGTCACACGAGATCTCGTCACACCCCTAATGGATGGTTTCACAGTACGGCATTAAACCTTTCTATCTTCATGGAAACCAAACCAGACCGAGCCATAGGTCAGATTGTGGCCTTACCGGTTTGTCAAAGCCTGATTACAATATCTGTAATTTACTAAATATAAGATAGAGCTGTTTAATGTCACACTGTGGAACATTTCAGGCAGAGGAACGACATCTCCATGGAAAAAACAAAAAACATCTGACATCTCTTCACCAGAAAAGTTACACAGTGCACCGTTAATTAAAACTACTAAAAATGACCTAAAGATTTGAGCGATCACTGATGCTTGTTTTCCCAGTGTTTTTTGTGTAGTGTGGAGAGAGTTTTGGGGCATGGGACGGTTTTGTTTAGTTTATCTTTTTGTTATGCCAAATTTCAAAATTGTAAAGAAAATAAATAAATAAAAGTTTAAATAGTCTTCCTCCAAAAAAACGTCTCCCAAACAACGACAGCATCTAAAGTAATTTTTCTGTTCTTTTGTGGTACAATTTATAGGAAATAAAAATAAATAAATTTTTGTAATATTTGAACCACAACCAAGACATTTACATACACAGTTTAACACATTTTAACACATTTTTAAAGCATTTTTTAAATATATCATCTGATTGTACAATTATAGGTTCAAGGTTTAAAGTTTAATTCGCCATTTGTAGAGCACAGATTGTACACATACAGGAATTGCACAGCATGTGCCCATCGAGTCAATAATAAAAAAACAGAACATCGACAAACATAAATAAATAAATAAAAAAACACATGTAACAATAATAAATATGAGGTATATCATAGCTTTTATGTACTGGCCAAGAGTCTCACTGTGGCGTGTGGTGTGTGTTCTGATGCTGTTGGCTCGTTTGTGTCTGTGAGGTTTGTGTTCAGGTCTAAGTAGTGAGTGCGCTGGTGCTGAATGTCTCTGAGGATGGACTGAGCTTCTTTTTGCAGCGCTGTGTGTAGAGTGTGGTCATGGATGGGAGTTTAGTCCCTGTGATTCTCCCTGCAGCCTTTATCACTCTCTGAAGAGCCTTCCTCTCTTCCTGTGTGGTATTTCCAAACCACACAGTGATACCATTCGTCAGGACGCTCTCCACCAGTCCCCTGTAGGCCTGGGTAAGAGGACAATGGTTTAGTCCAGCCCTCCGTAAAATACGAACCATGAACCAGGCGCATGCTGAGCTTTTTTTTTACTGTAGAGGTAGTATTTTTAGTCCAGCTCAGGTTTGATGTTAAAAGTAGGCCCAGGAACATGGCTGTGGGCCCTCTCCACTTCAGTGCCCTTAATGGTGAGAGGCTTTTCTTTCTCAAGTCTATTCCCAGTGCCCTGGTCTTGTCTACATTAAGGACAAGGTCGTTTTCCTCTCCATAGACAAGGGTGTCAGTGACCAGTTTCCTATATCCTGTCTCATCTCATCCCTCCCCGTAATGAGCCCCAAGATGGTGATGTCATCAGCATGTTTAATGATGATGGAGCTGTCCTGGGTGGAGACACAGTGTGTACAGTGTACAGAGCTTTGGGACAGCAGCTGTGGGGAGGACCTGTGCTGACTGTGAGATCTGCAGAAACTTTTCCTCCCATCCTCATCACCTGTGCTCTGTGTAACATATGTGTTATTGAATTACAATACAATGGCTGGTGGTGATATTGGAACGTAATGGGCCAGTGATCAGAAGTCTAGGGGTCGGCTACGGAGAGAGTGACAGACTGAAGTTTGCAGTTGGGATGACACCATGTATTAGTTTAGTTTAGTCTTTATTTGAAGGGACAATGTACAGATACATTAAGTTTAAAAAAACAGAGATGTTCTGCACCAGATTATAGCTAGATAGCTAGTTTCCGTCTGCAGTCCCTAATTTACAGGAGTAAATAATACATAATTTAAGATAAACAATAAGAGCAGTATTTCATAGCACCAGTCTGACACAAACACTCTCACAAACACAGCATCTCATTCATACCTTAGCATTAGATTCAGATTTTTAACACATTCGCACTCGTATGCTGTCCATTATACAACATTTCAGTCCTATTTCATTCAGCGGTAAAAGGTTAAGAATCTTACACATACTAAAGTTACAGTTTTACATCAACAATTATATAATATTTACAGTAATATTTACATAGAATGTAATGAAACATCAGGAGCTGCTTTGTTCAGTGTTCACATGCCTGATTGTTCCACAGCCACTTTTTCACTTCTACTGTAAATGTTGAATAGTTTGTTAGATTTTTTAATTCAGTTGGAAGATTATTCCACTCTTTTATTGCGTTATAAGAAAATGCTGATTGTGCAAATGAGGTTTTTCGTTTTGGTATAAAACACTGGCCCCTGCTGGAGGTCCGTGTGGCTCTGGAAGTGACTGTTGATCTGAGTTGTACAAAGTGCTTAAGAGGTGCCGGTGCAGTGTTATTAAGAATTCTGTAGAGCATTTTGACTGACGCTAATCTTTGTATATTCCCAAAGTTTAGTAGTTTATATTTGTGTAAGACACGGCAGTGGTGGTATTGTCGTGGCTTCTTGTCCAGAGTTTTTATGGCTTGTGTAATATTCTAGTGGCCTCAGGACAGTTTTGCCTGAGACCAACATGTTATACAGGAATAAAAACGTGACATAATCATTGCACTAAAAAACGTCTGAGATGCTGCTGTTGTTAGTGAGTTTCTGATAGTCTTAAAGGTTTTTATATTGTATTTGAGACTGTGACACATTTGCTTCATATGTTTTTTAAAGGTCAGAGTGGAATCTAAAGTGATGCCCAAGTAGCGATACTCTAACGTTCTGTATCACTTCTCCGTTTACAGTGACATTTGGAAAAGATGACATTTTGCTCTTATTAAAAAAAATTGACAATAATAAAAAAAAAAAAGACACAACGTACTGAAAAACACCCTGTGCGAATGGCCATTCAAAAATATAGGTAATATTAAAGACAAATCATTATTTCAAGATTCATTCAATAATAAAAAGTTGACACAATCTTCTGCAAAGCTCGTACACAGCAATGCAATGATCAATAGGTACCAGATGAACCAAAAAATCGAAAAGTCCAGACCCTCAACCCACAGTTCACTGAATTACCCACGTCTGGGTTATAGAGGAAATCCAACGGAATTTTAGGTGAAAGAGTTTCAGCAGTTCATATTGCATTAAAAGGTGGATGTGAGTGAGTGACATGTGTGGGGTGAGAGATTCCCTGGGCTACAGGAGCTCCTATCGCCCCGGCAGAGAGGCAGTGGCTCTCCCACAGTTCAGAAAAGTCCTTAGGCTCAAAGCCGCTCCTTAGCTCGCCAACGGGTTGGGTAACTGGGAAACCTGACCTGTATAAATAAGCAAAGGAGCCAATGAATCATATGTACATATCAAATAAAGTCAAGTGCTAATAAATTATAACATTGTTGTGCGCACAGTTCAATTCATAGCACTAATTGCACTGGAAGCTCTTCAGCATAAATAAAATTTATATCAAATAATATTTGTCATATTCCAATTATCAATAATCAATAAAGTGCATTAATTGCTTAAGATAGCAGCAATTCGATGAATAAAGTCAAGCACAGTTAAGTGTTAAAGTGCTAAGATAAAGTGCATGGTTAATGAATACTAATGAAATAACCTTATGCTCAATCCAAAAATATTCAGTGAAATAATCACTTAAAATGACAATAGATTTGACATTGTTGTATTTCCATATAAATAACATTTGCACATTTAATATTTGGTGTCACTTAGAGAAATAGTCATATTTGAGAGAACAAGGTACAAACTGTGTAGTAAAACAGTAGGCTAACCGCTCCTATCTAAATGCATGGAAGTGGCCAGGCTGCCTCAGCACAACAACTTTTCACTCACCAGTTCCGCGGACAGCGCCGCATATAAACGCCCTTTCGATTGGGTTTTGGACACGGTGGCTGACGGCTCCTGTGGGTTAAGTGAACCGTAAATCTCAAGTGAAAATGTGAATGATTAACAAGCGAAACCGAGTGAAAACACGGCGTCTGACCGAACTGAATCTCCGCGGCAGGAAATACACATGTGATTGGCGCCACAGGTCACATGATCGCGTGACGTCACCAGAAAACTAACGCACTGATTGGTTAACTAACGATGGGGATGGTGCGTGACTACGTCAGACGCACAGTGAGACTAATCAGGCAAAAATGAGCGGAGAATAACAGAGGACTCAGGATTTGTTGCCTGGGTGCATCTGGCAATAGGAAAGTCCAGGATCCAGTTACAGTGTTATAGTTTGTGTTATAATGCAAAACTATGGAGACTTTTGTGGCATTGTTGTATCAACCACCTTCATGTTAAAGCTGCACTGTGTAACTTTTTGGTTGAGGGTCCGTCACCTTCTTGTGTCTATGGATACGTCATTGCTCTGCCCGGAATCTTCCACAGTGTGACATTAAACAGTTCTGCTACACGTTTATTCAGTTACAGGTTTTATAGCTAAAAAATACAGGAATTCTGACTATGAGCTCTTGCCTCTGCACAGATCCGACCTGTAAAAAAGCATTTGACGGACCCTCCACCAGGAAAGTTCCACAATGCACCTTTATCTCTGACAATAATACTGTTTTTGTAGCTAATCTTTCTTTGTTCTTTGTCTCTTTTGTTGTTATTCCTGAACTCAGCAACAGTGTGTGGTCAAAAAAAAAAGCATCAGTACAAGATCTTGGTGAAAAATGAATGCAACACTGGATGGAAATAAATCTTGTGACACAGAAGAAGCTCATCGAAACAATGCCACATGAGTGCATTCATTTTTAACTAAGATCTTGCATTGATGATGGTCGAGTCTGACCGCTGCGCAAAGCTTCTCCAACACATCCCAAAGATCCTCATGGTGGTGAATGTCTGGAGTGTGGTGGCCGATCCATGTGTGAAAATGGAACTGTGTTTCCTGCTCCCTGAACCACTCTGTCACAATCTGAGCCTGATGAATCCTGCCACTGTCATCTTGGAATATGCTTGTGCCATCAGGGAAGATATTTATAGAATAACCTGGTCATTCAGTATCTTCAGGTTCAGCTGACCTCGTTCTTTGAGCCACACTGTTACTGAAAATGGACCTGACTCACAGCAGCGACCTCGTGCCTGTTTGCTCAGTTAAATCCAGATGGAGACTTTTTTTGTGTGTATTTGCGTAGTGAACACGTGAGCAGAAACAACAGTCTGTGCAGGAGCCTTTTGAACTCTTCTCTGTCTCATCCCTGCAGCTCTTTGGCACTGACGTTGAATTCATAATCTTGGCACAGACTCTTCATGTTAAACGAATCAGACAGGCTGAGCTACACTGTTGAGTTGTGTTGTTAGTTTTGCTTATGGGCAAAAACATCTCAAGCACCAACTGAAACTATCCCTATGTTCTAATTTTCTGAATAGTGGCATTTGTCGACTGATATATAGTGTATGTTGGGTGTGATGGGAATTTCTTACTTTCTTTAGCAGTTGTGAGTTCCCAGTTCTCTAAACCCACAGATTTCACTCTTTAGCTTAACAAAGTAAGAAATTCCCCTCACCCCCACATGCAGTGGTGTGACCTGCTGGTCCTGGGGTATCTCCAGGCAGGTCACTCTGTTCTGTCTTTGTCCAGCATTGTTAAAACAACAGGCTGTTGTTCTGTTCTCATCATTTAGAAGTATTTATACCCTTGGGTTCAATCAGATCAGTTCTCCAGCTCACCCAGACAAGCAGTTTAGAAGTGTTGAGATCAATCCTATCGTATGTTTTACCTCATGTTGATGACGTTTGTCTGTATAAGAAGCCTCTTTTTGTTTTGCCGTTCAGATCAGGGAGAGACAGACAGTTTTGTTTGATTTATTTCTCTGTAATTGTGGCACAATTGCTTAATCCAGACTCTTTGATTTCAGACAACTTTTCTCCAGTTTTTAGTTTTCTCAGATTTAAAAATCCACAACATCAGAATAAATCTTACACATACACCTTTGTATGTGTAACTTTTCTGGAGAAAGGGATATCACCTGCTCGGGAATGTTCCACAGTATGGCATTTATTAAAGGACCTATATCATGCAATATGGACTCGTGTCCACTCATGTAGGACTGTCCATATGCCATCGCACACATAGCTGGAGTTGTGTTTTGTTTCATTCTCACACGTTTGTCCTTTGTTAAGTTTGTCTAATAACAGGTCAAAATGCTCTATTTTAGCGTTTTAGTTTTCAAGTGAACAGCTCCTTTTACCTTTACTTCAGTCAAGATGGGCAATTCTAGGGCTGAAATGATCCAAATGATTCTAGTGAAGGTGTGTGGAGTTTAAAAACACAGTGGAGCACTTCCTGTATTACCACATGACATCACAAGGTGGAATAGAGTGTTTTCGGTTTGCTTGTGAATAAAACTTTAGGTATGTTTTTGATGAGGCATCAGTATTATAACATAAATCAGAAATCAGTGTAATATTTGATCGCTTCTCCACAGATCTGGTCTGTAACGTACCCAGCTGGCTCCGCCTTCTTGTCCCCGTGGAGATAAAAGCCACACTGTTGAACATTTCCAGGCAAAGCAATAAAAACCATCTCCTCAGAGATGAGCAGTTGACTTTTCCGTGACATTATTTTTCGGAGTGTGTCTGTTGTTGTTGATGCCCAGAGCTCGTCCCCAGAGCTCAGAGAGACAGAGGCTTTCTGTTTGGTTTCCACAGTTCCACATTTCACAGCAAATCTGAGGTGTGAGCTGGAGGCGGGGTCTATGAAAATGTTAAAAGTGTTAAAGGGCCCATATTACTCCATTCTATCGGAGCGAAAAACGGAAAACATTCTGTTCCACCTTGTGATGTCATGTGGTACTACAGGAAGTGCTCCACTGTGCACCTTCATTGGAATCATTTGGATAATTTCAGATCTGGAATTGCCCATCTCTACTGAACTAAAGGTAAAAGGAGCTGTTCACTTGGAAACTGCCACTTCATGACATCACATGGTGGAATACAACATTTTGAGCTTTTTTATCCTGGACATGACAGTGCCCTGTAATCCCCCAGCCCTGTTTAGGCCAAGGAACCAAGGAGTCCTCCCATTAAAAGGCCTCAAAACTCAGTGTCCACCATAACGGACACAAATGAACAAACCAGGTCTCAGGAATATGTAGGACCTGTACATATGATCTTTTTGGAGTTGTAGCATTGTTCTGTTGTGGGAAAAATATGTCTGTGTGTATTTGGCACCAGGGATTTCTCAATAGTGGTGATGTTCACTTGGTGCACTCCAAAATGGCATATTTCTTCATTAAGTAACGGCGTGAATCTGTTTTAGTCCAAGGAACACTTGGCAATCCCAAAAAGCGCTCTTCTGTTCCTTTTCCAGTGATGGGAAGAATTGGCGGTTTTCACATTCTGTAGAATCTGATCATGTCTTAGGCTTAGATGGAGGCAAGAGGCAGAGTTCCCTATTAATAACACTGGACTTTATCATGAAATATCTTTAAAGTTTATTTACAAATCTTTAATTTTCTATTGGTGACTAAGCCCATTAACTTTCTATATTACAACAAAAACCTACATTTTAACTGCCCCCATCTGAATTAAATATTATCTATAGGATGTTGTGATGTCACCTGAAACCCAGCAATACTTTGTAAATGTATTTAGTTAGAGAATACTGCATTCCTGAATTAAAATGTATTTTGTAGCATGTTCTGATCCATGGTCCTATCAGAGTACTGTGTTCTGAATACTTAGAATACTTTTACACAGACTTGCGTCCGTAAACTCCTTTTTACTTTTTTAAAAGCATTTCCTATCACTAAATGGAGAAGGGGAAATCACACACCCATAAGCAATAAGACCAGTGTTTTCTATCATTTTTATCATTATTTCTGTGCAGTAGTAGTGTGCAGGGGTAGAACAAGATATGAGACAAAACTGCCACAAAATCGTGCACACAGGAGAAAACTGTGAGATTTGTTTATATTTGGATTGGACAAAAAAGGGTCCCATGTTGGTGAGGGACATCTTTTACAGTTGGAAAACGCAGTAGTAGAATGGAAACAAATATATGAAATCAAATAAATATGTTACATGTTTGTCCTGTCTCGTTCTCTTGTCTCTTATATCTCGTCTCATTTTGTGGAAATGAGATCTCATCCCATCCCTGTCAAATACTGTAATGTGCTCCTTTGAGTTTAGAATACAACATTCGGAGCACCACCAAATGAAAAAGTAACTGTACAGAATACAGTTACACAAAATGAATATTCAGAACAGGTATTATCACACAGGTAGATAATCAATAGTGTCTGTAATACTGAAGCACCAGGGGTTTTGTTATATCCCCTCACCCCCCCTACCCCACACCAGCCTTTGGCCCTGAGGTCAGGGATGCGCAGACTGTCCCTTTCACGTATAATCAGCAGGAAATGGAGGCACAGCTGGAATGATAGACTCGGGGTTATTACCTGGAGTCCAGAATGACCTTTGTGCTTTTATACACAGGGACATTTACAGGCCTGTCGGGATAATAAGTATTTGAAGCTTCGTGTTCTTTTCGTTTTTGAGTTTGTTTCAAGGGAGAAACAGTAATCATACACATACTACATATACACTGTAAACTACAGAAAAGCACATTTCTTGAAAAGGAGCGAGAAAAAGAAAAACTTATTTTAACCCACCTTGTCAGGGTTTGGTGTTTGTTATGTGTTCCCCCTCCCTTCTGTGTCTGTTCTTTGTTCTGTGTCAGTTTATTCCTTCTCTATCCCTTGTCCACGTCCATGTCGTCCTGCCTGCCCTTGTCGTCCAGTCTATCTACCCATGAGTCTACCCCAGTGTCTTCCCTTCGTCTATGTCTCCAGCCTGTTTCCATCACCACATCCTTCAATCCTGACAATAAACCTGTTTAACATCTACCTGCACCTCTGTCTCTGCTTTGGGGTCCTCAACCACACTCAAACCATGAGAGAATGAACTGACCCCGCAGAGTGTAGAGCATCGGCAGGCTCCAATTCCCAGCTGCCTTGTTTGTCCTCACCTGTTCCTCTGGAGCGTTCTGCAACAGCCTCTAGCCCTACTCCTGCCCCAGCTCCTGTTTTCTCTGCCTCCATGTCCCTTGAACTTTGTGCACCACCGCTGGACACCGTTCTCCATCCGGGGTGGCAGAATCCCTTCTTGGACCACCGCTGGATACTCTTCTCCGTCTGGGGTGGTCGATTCCCTTGTGCGCCATCGCTAGACACTGTTTTCCGTCTGGGGTGGCAGAATCCCTTCCTGGGCCACTGCTGGACACTGTTCTCCATCTGGGGTGGCCGTATCCCTTCTTCTGCCGCTGCTGGACACTCGTTTCCGTCCGGGGTGGCTGTGTACCTGCCTGGGCTGCTGCTGGTCGCTCCTCTCCATCCTGGGTGCCAGTTTCCCTGTGTCAATCCCGGCAATAAACCTGTTTAACAGCTCCCTGTCCCTCTGTCTCTGCTTTGGGGTCCTCAACCACACTCAAACCATGACACACCTCTGTTCATGGCATAGTTTCAAAAATGATGTGGTTGCTTGTGTATTCTGATATGTACACACATAGCACATAGCAAAATAAATTACCGTATTTTTGGACTATAAATCACACTTTTTTCAGGGTTTGGGTGGTCCTGGGACTTATACTCAGGTGCAACTTGTATATGAAATATATATTTCACATCTAAATAAGAAATGGCCCTTACTAGAAAATGTGAACATGGGCAAGGTACAAATCTGAGGCACCGACTGAATATATAAAAAGTCCTTTATTACATTGAGGGACATCAACACATTTTTATTCTTTATTGTGCATTTTTAGGCTCGTGCGACTTATAGTCTGGAATATACGGTACATACTATGCATAGTTAATATAATTTTGATCCAATTTCTTTTTTTTTTTTTTTTTGGATTGTACTGTATTATGTATTACAGTTACTTTTTTTAAACTTTTTTTATCTGTATACTTTTTTTTCATTTAACTATTATTAAATGTAGAATTTATTCATTATATGTGTTTCTATTGCTCCTACTGTGAATAAGGGCGAATCTCCACAGATCTGACCTGTAATTTAGCGTAGTGCTGTAACCTGCTCGTCTCCCTTGTGATAGACAGGTTTAATTTACATTGCAGAACATTCTAGGCAAAGCAATAACATTTCCATGGTAACAGGCAGGTGCACCTTTAAGAGTCATAGATATTGATGAACTGTTCAACTGTTTTCAAAAACACATTCTGTCAGTGCAAAGACACGATACAGGCCATAAGTTCAGAGTAATGATGGTGACAGGTCTGTAGATATCAGTCAGATTAGTTTAGTTGAAGGATCCATCTCATCATTTTGACAAAAATCAGATTTGTGTCACCTCAGCTTTCCTCATTGATTCTACTTTCGTCACAACAGCTCAAAACTCACCTTGTCCTCATTTACAGACTGTGTCCTCACTGCTTGTCCAGAGGTTCATTTGATCTTCCAGTAACTTATGTTATTGGGTTCTTTTTTCTAACCAAGAGTTTGGTTTCATACCTGACAGTTTGGACTGCTCCCTGCGCTCTTCCTCAGGACCGTATCCCAGGTGTGTGAGAGTAAAAAAGCCCCTTCGCCCCAGTTTATAGTCCTGTGGGCACATTTCTGTATTTCTCTTTTCTCTTTAATCCAGCAACGGTGTCTGTTGTCCTCTGTTCACTCTCACACCCCTGGGATACTGTCCTAGCAGAACATAATAACATCCTTGCTGCTTGTTTTGTTGTTGTTGTTTTGTGTTACTATATTGTGAAGTGTCCTTGAGTTACTGTGAAAAGCGATATATAAAATCGATGTCTTATTGTTATTATGGCCTGATGTGGTGGTGTATGACTCCGCTGTGTGCGGTCAAAGTCCCTGTGGACAACGCAAAACTCGAGGTTGTTTAATGCGCTGTTACACGGCTACAAACGGAAAAATGTCAACTGTGAATGTGAAAAGCCTGTTGTCTGTCTGTAAATAACCAAAATATCAGTTATTTCAGTGTTTTGAATGAAGCTCATCCCAGAGTAGTTGTTTATCTGTTGCTATGGTGATGTCATGGTGATGGCCACAGAGCGGTGATACAGAAGTGATCTGGCTGTAGCCGGGCTACTTGTGTGTTATGCAGTGTGAACACACAGCAGTTAGACATTAAAGTTCTCACTGACATTGGTATAACATGTAATATTGTATTTTTTTTTTTTAATCTAACTTAAGATTCTGAGGTTTTTGCATCACTCATTGATTCTGCTGAATCCTTGATCTTTCTCAGTCCCCTGTGATATTTTTTCCCCTTTTTTCACCCCATGTTTCTTTTTGATACAGTCAGACCATGCATGTCCCTGATTGGCTAATCCACCTGTCAATCATGCCCATCAGAACTGAAGAGAGCATCAGGGGAGATTATGGAAACTGTGATGAGGGAGAAGGTTATAGTCCTCCAGGAGGCCCCATCTCATAACCTGGGATTATATCAGGCTCAAAGTCAAGTCCTGTTCATCTCACCTGTTCTTGGACCATCTGTGTCAGACAGAGACGACAGATCATTACATACACATCAATACAATCAATCAATAGAAACACCTGGAGAGTGATGCAAGGTGAGCAAACTGTAATTACAAATAACTAAAGTCAAAGGTCATATTACGTAACATTAACTCGTGTGAGCTTTAGGCCATGTTGGAATGATTTTACCTCCTCAAAAACAGACCTGGAGTTGTTTTGTTTCATTCACGCATGTTTAAATAATCTCCAAAGCTTAGGTTACATTTACTCTGAAACGAATCAATCAGAAATGATTTGTGTTCAGACACATCATTTCTGTGTCCACAAAACGCTGGTCACATGACTAGGCTGGCATCACGATGTCATGTGGGAGGTAAAAACAAGGAAGTGATGCATTGTCTCTGAAGTTGCAGCAGCCGATTTCAAGCTGAGGAAGATGGCAAGTGTGAAAACAGTCTTTTCATGGGCCGACGCTGTTTTGTGTTTGTCTGTGGTTTGTTTAAACTGTTTTCCACAACAGCATCACGTGACCGATGTCATGAACCCAGCGACTCAGAAAGACGCAGGTCACAGTGACGTGGCCCCATAAGGACAGAGACTAGAGCTTCTACGTCAATTTATCACATTTTTTTGTGGATTTCGTGAATTCATGGGAGCTGGCAGCACCAGATCGTTCCATCTCTGGAGCCATTTTCCATCAGATTAGTGTGGACGAACACTGCATCTGCAATGAAAATGCCTCAAAGACGTACTAGTGTGGATGGGCCTCAGAATCTGCATCCGAATCACTTCCACCTCGTGATCTCATGAAGCGTTAGTTTTCAAATTAACAGCTCCTTTTACCTTTCTTTCAGTAGAGATGTGCAATTCCAGGGTTGATTTTTTTTTTTTTAATCTAGTGAAAGTGTGTGGAGTTTAAAAACACAGTGGAGCACTCTATATTACCACATGACCTCACAATGTGGAACAGAGTATTTCCTACTTGAGAGAAGAACTCAACTG
Source organism: Odontamblyopus rebecca (assembly GCA_030686955.1). Taxonomy (NCBI): domain Eukaryota; kingdom Metazoa; phylum Chordata; class Actinopteri; order Gobiiformes; family Gobiidae; genus Odontamblyopus; species Odontamblyopus rebecca. The sequence goes on from CM060673.1 coordinate 34,050,717, forward strand.
TTTGTGATGAGGAAACTACATTAGAACACAGATCAGAAAATAGTGCCATATGTGCCCTTTAACTAGAGATAAAGTCTGAAACAACAAACCCCCATGAAAAGGACTGAAAAATAAATCAAATGAAATCAATAAGTTACACAGTGGCACAGTTACATTTGCTGTACTTTAAAATCAACAATAATGTAATACTATATTTCTCCCCTCTTCCTCCCTCCCTCTTTACTCTTCTGCTCTGTCTCTATCCCTCTTTCCACCTCCTCTTCTCATCTTCCTCTCTCTCTCTCGCTCCCCTCCTTCTCTATACTCTTTCTTTCTAATGGCTAATTCCAGTAGTTAATTTGCACTTCATTAAACTGACTGATGAAAAAAAATTTACGTCAAAAAATTTACATATTTCTCCAAAGTCACTGAACTCCTCCTCTGAGCTGCACGTGGAAAGACTGGAGACAAAATACATAGAAATATTACACAGTTCAAGGCTATTTCTTTCATTCTTTCATTGTCCCAAATCTCAAATTGTATGAACATAACAGGAAATAGGCCCGAGCGCCAGAGGCTGGCGAAGGGCCTATTCGTATCGCAGAGCGATGCTCATAGGGGGCGGGAACTAAAATGAGTCGCCCGTAGTGACCAGGGACCCTCGCCATGATGTAGCAATGTGCCAGAGGTTTCCGAAAATGTATAGTTTGTCGGCCAAAAAAAAGCGGAACATTGTTCTCGTATCAGAATATTTAGGCCCGAGTCCCTACAGGGTGTAGAGCCTATTGCTTTCGCAACGATGATGCCTGGGCGAAGCACTCAACTTCGTCCCTCGATCGCCCCCTGCGTGAACAGCAGTATCCGAGCAACCCATGCCAAAGGCATGGGACATGCATATTTGTTCTGGCTAACAAGTCATCGTCAACAAAGTTGAGCGCAAAACGCTCCAGTCCCCCAAACACACTCCTGACATCAAGCTGTATCCAAGCCCCCAGGCCGAAGGCATGGTCCATATTTATAGCTGCTAAAATGAATGAATGAGCGCCGTGTCGGCCGAATGCGATGAGTGGCCCGCGAGGGCCATTCGATGCCGCTTGCGGCTTTAATCTTCTTCTTTTTTTTTTTTCTCCTAATGCACTTACTCATTTTTCACTCAGTGAACAATGTCGAAAACTCACGAAATTTGGCCACATGCGAAAAAGTCTGCCTCTCTAACTTTTGTCTATTTCCATTTTCAATAAATAAATAAAATGGCTCGTTAGCGCCCCCAAACATCACAAAAATTCATTAGGGAATACGAATGACACAAAAAAAATTGGCACGTAAAATCAGTTGATCATGACAAGATAAGTAAAAAATATTATTATGGCCACGCCCCCTGACACACCAGAAGGCGGCCATCTTGGATTAAAATTTGCTAAGCTGAAACGCTCTCCTCCGAAGGCGCTAAACCTGACGGCTTCAAATTTGGTCTACACTATCTCCAGGTCGGGACCATCAAAATTATCCACAGCTCCCAAATCCGTCTGACGGTCTCTGAGCAGTGAAGCCACAAAAATGGACACAAGTTTTGAATATTTACAAATTGCTCCTATTTGCTCAAACATACGGTGGCTCGCAAGCCGCAAGTGTAAAAAATATTTTACTTTTTTTTTTTAGATATTATCTCGTTATTTTGAGATAATAAGTCATTATTTCGAGATAATAAGTCGTTATTTCGAGATAATTCATAAGTGTAAAAAAAAAAATAAAAAAAAAATTGGGGGGGAGATATTATCTCATTATTTCGAGATAATTCAAAAGTGTAAAAAAATGTTTTGTATTTTTATTTTTTTAAGATTATCTCGTTATTTCGAGATACTATCTTGTTATTTCGAGATATTATCTCGTTATTTCGATATAATATTATGTTGTCTAAGGTTGATATTTATTATTATTGTGATATTATTGTAATATTGTTATCAGCCACTAGAGGGCAGACGATAGCAGATGGCAGAGCAGTGTGTACAGATACACGGCTCTGGCAGACGCCCATTCAAAAGTCACTACTCAAGTACCTATAACTTTAAACATCATCTAGGCAGTTCAAGACCCCGAATTGTGGTTTACATTTGTGTTTTGTTCTTTCTTCCATTTTGTGTGGAAACAAAATAGGTTAAAGTTTGTAAAGAAAAGCAAATCAGAGCGCATCAAACCCCTATCCCGAATTTCAGCCAATCTCCATGTTAAAATGGGTTAAATGAGCCTACTCCATTAAACATTAAACAACCTTAAACAAGAGACTCTCTACCTCTAAGATGAATAATATTGCATGTTCAGACAGTTTAACGCCCTCAGACCTCCCCGTGCAGCGGCTTCTCTCCCTCTCTCACACACTCAGCCTCTCTGTCTCTCACATATGGTCTCTGTGGTGGAGCATCAGACAGAAGCGGCTCAACACACTCAACATTCCAGTAATACAAGAAAATGGATTCGGTAGAAAACCGTGGAGTTTTTGTACCACCGTTGTTTTACATCTCTAACAGTAATTTATAAAACTTATTACGTATGTATCACATATGAAATCACATTCGTGCCATAAACCCATAACTAGTGGTATCACTAGCTTGACATGTGACCATTATGAGGAAATTTTGCCAGAGCCATATGTCTCTATATATTGCTCTGCCGTCTGCTCTCATCGTCTGCCCTCTAGTGGCTGATAACAATATTACAATAATATCACAATAATAATAAATATCAACCTTAGACAACATATCGCGAAATAACGAGATAATATCTCGAAATAACGAGATAATATCTCGAAATAACAAGATAGTATCTCGAAATAACGAGATATCTCCAAAAAAAAAAAAAAAAATTCATAATTTTTTTTACACTTCTGAATTATCTCGAAATAACGACATATTATCTCGAAATAACGAGATAATATCTCATAATAATGAGATCATATCTCAATTTTTATATTTTACACTTGCAGCTCAGAGCCAACGTACAAACAAACTCTGATTTCAATTCAATTTGACACAGTTCTTAAACTCTCTGCCCTAAAGCTACTGAATGTGAAAATATTTAATTTGGTGCATTAGCGCCCCCTACAGATTGAAATAAAATGTGACCCCCAAACGCATTCAAAAACTCAACAAACTTTGCCAAAAATTCAGAAATGATGAGACATTCGAGAAAATATAGGTTTCATGCATGGAGATCAAAAAATGGAGATGTACTCGAATATTAGGCTCCGCCCACTTCTATGGGAGCCGTCCCAGCTCAACTTTGTCGTGGCGCCACGAAATTCGGTACACACATTTGTCATGTGAAGACAAACAACAAATATTATTATGGCCACGTCCCCTGACAAAGCAGAAGGCAGCCATCTTGGATTGAAATCTTCAAAATGCAGAGTCGGCCTTTTTACTCATGTTGCGTTTGAACTCACTCCTCTGAAGGCGCTTCACCCACAGGGCTGAAAATCACATCATCTAGAGAAGTGCTGAAAATCACTGTACATCATCTAGAGAAGTGCGGCTTCAAACGTTACCTCCATTTTTTTTTAAACTGTCGCGGTTTATGAGCGGCAAAGCCACAAAGTTCAATCCAAATTTAGACAATTTTCAATGTGTCCCGTTGGAACAGGCTCAGTCCGATTGTGCTGAAATTTGAATCACTGATGCTGATCTCGGCCTGAAAATAATACACTATAAAGCATATGGAAAATTACACTATAGCGCCCCCTAGACATGAAACGTCAGTATTATTGGATTTGTACCAAATTTGGGAATTGAATTCTGTGCATGACTACGAGCAAAAAAAATATTACAGACATGGGGAATTTTTCACTGTTGACCACCAGGGGCGCAAAGACTCCTCAAAATTCAATTAAAGGTGCACTATGTAATTTTTCTGATGGAGGATGTGTTGGCCTGGGAAATTTGAATCACTGATGCGTGATCTCGGCCTCTGCATTTGCACGGTGCGATGTGCAGAGCACGCCGTTTGTGGGGCACAGTGTTTGCGGGCGCGGCGTAGGCGCACACGAGGGCCGATCATCGCCGCTTGCGGCTATATTTTTACTTCACATTTACATAGTTGAATCTACACAAATAAAGTAAAATGTTCTTAATTTAAGGCATTCCCTCGATATTGTTTTTTTTCCCCCAGTGTTTCTTTAGTTCAGTAGAGATTTCAGGGCTGAAATCATCCAAATGATTCTAGTGAAGGTGTGTGGAGTTTGAATTGAGTCACATGACATCACAAGGTAGTTCAGAGTTTTCTGTTTGAGAGAAGAACTCAGCCTAAATCTGCAGGGTTTTTGTATTAAACGTGAATGAAACAAAACACAACTCCAGGTCTGTTTGTGAAGGGGAAACATTAGAACATAGATCAGAAAACAGCATAATATGAGTCCTTTAAAGGAACTGCGTAATATAAAGTGCAAACTAATATTGTATGCAGTTTGATCTTGAAATAGATTACAGAACCAGGCTTAACATGCTTTCCTTTTTCTTCTCCTCCATTTGTCGTGAATAGTACACGCCGTTTTAATGTTTTGATTAGAGGCAAATACGCTGAGTGAAGAGTGACTGCTCTGACTATAGCTGGTGTTCTGCTCTTATCACATCTAATCTTATGGGCTTGACACTAATGATTCTGAGTGATGCAAACAGGACTGAGGATGTGCTGCTGTTGACACGTTCATGCACGAGGCTCAGTGGAGATTAGCACCAGGTTTACAGTTACATAAAGACAGAGGACAGACTGGGTGTCATTGTCTCGTCAGTGTGTTTGTGTGCACTCTGATTACCCCTGGGATCTGCATTAAACAACTGGGGGTCCATCACCTGTTTGTTTCTATGGAGATGTTATTGCTCTGCCTGGAATGTTCCACAATATGACATTAAACATTCAGTTACAGGTTCTGTGACAGAGGGGTGAAGCGGGAAAGCAGAGGACTGGAAATGTATGTAGTCAATGCAGATGCTCTGCGGAGGGGTTCAAGGCGACACAGACTGTCAACTAACTGACAACTGATCATTCAGAATTTGGTTGATCATGATTTTTTTTTTCTTTTCATCACAACAATAGATAAAAATAACATGACCAGCATAAATAAAGTGAATGTTTAATGTGATTGTTAAATAAAATAAACATGTATGTCCTGCACTCGTATAATCTCTGAAAACATGAACCATCTCTAACGCGATATACACACAGACTCACCATCAGCAGAACATCCCTCTGTCACAGAGGGAACACTCATATTCCACTGAGTCATGTTCTTTAGTCTGACAGAACCTGACCACATCGGTGCACAAAGAAAGAGCTGCTTTTTTCAGCACAGTTTAAGCAAATTTGCCATGCGGTTTTAAGTTTTGTTTCTCTAAGATGTAAACAAATATGGCGGCACGGTGGCTGTGTGTCAACACTCAGGCCTCACAGCAAGAAGGTTTGATCCCCGGGTCACCCGGGCCTAACATCAAGGACCATGACGTCCACCCTCCTGTGGCCTCACCACTCACAGTGGGATTCATAGGGGGATCAGGTGCTAGCTGGACCCAGCTGGATAAAGCTGGAGAAGATGGATGGTAAACAAATATGCCAAAACTGCATTAAACACATTCTAATGTCACACGGGCTGATGTGGCTCTATAGTCCTTATGGTTGATATGTTGTAAAGTTGAGTTATTTATGCATATTAGTAATAGTAATAATAATGATGATAATTTTAATATAACAACTTTAATGATTAATCTCCCAATGATTAATTAAGAAAATGTAATCGAAGCCCATCCCTAGTTACGATGCAGCAATTTGACGCACAACCATAAACGGGGCCCCGTATTTTAGCCAAATATCTAATATCTATCTTTATGTAATCTATTACATAAAACTGACTCTTGTGAACTTTAAACATTTTGTAATGATGTGTTTTGTTTCACTCACACATATCTGAGTAACCCTTTAAACATGCGTGAATGAAACAAAACACAACTCCAGTTCACATAAGGTTCAACATATGTGGATCGTACGAGATTCAAAATTTGAGATCATTAACATGAACTAGTGAATTTTCTGACTCACTGAAATTAACGATGGAGCCTGGTGTAAACAGCACTGCACGATCCTCAAAGCACTTCTTCACACTCTGAACTGACGCCGACCTCTGCCCTCGGCCCCTCAAGATTCATGTTTTCATTCCAAATTTCAGTTCAAAGTGTTAAATGTGGAGACTCAGCTACCTGCTTGTCTCCATGGAGATGTTACAGTTTTACCTCAATTATTCCACAGTATAGACAGTATAGAAATCAACTTGGTTATCACAACAGAGACAGGTTAGTGGTCAGATCTATGCAGAAGCGAGCCCGGAGATGATGAGATTGGTAAGTTTTTTCAAGGTATTTTTGACCTATAAAACACCTGTAATTCAACAAATGCAAGGGAGATACTGCATGTTTGATGCCCTGCTGTGGAACATTTCAGGCAAAGAACATAACATCTCCATGGAGACAAGCACATAGTGGACTCTCCAGCTTAGAAGTTACAGAAATCCATGTACATTTAAATGTAGACTTTATTGATCCACATGTGGAACAGAGCATTTTGAGCTTTGGAGATGTAGACAGACTAATATAAAAGGTTACTCAAATATGAATGAAACAAAAAAAAACACAACTCCAGGTCTGTTTTTGGTGAGGTAACAGCATTTTAACATGACTTAAAGCTCACAGGAGTCAAGTTTGTGTACGGCCTTTTAAAGGGGAACTAAGTAACATTTTTACCATATTTTCCGGACTATAAGCTACTTTTTTCTCAGGCTTTGAACCATGCGGCTTTTACAAAGGAGTGGCTAAATTTTGGATTTTTCTTCCACCGCTAGAGGGCGCTCTAACCGGAATTTCAAAAACAAGACAGACGGAGAAGAATACACTACTTTTTATTTAGCAGATATAACACGCACAACAAATTACTAACTGGTAATTATTTTCAAATCCTCACCTCTTCATCATGAAAAGCACGAAGGAGTTTGTATGATGCAAGTTTTAAGTTGAAGGCATCGATCTTGGTACAGGAAGGAAACCGCTGTAGAGCCCTGAACCCACAGGACCCACGGGACCAACACAAAACAGTGCAGCACAGGACCATGGATGTAATAAGAGCATCTGAAAGAACATTCTGAAAACTTATTGCGGGCGGGAGCGGGACTGAAAATTCTGTCCCGTGCAGACCTCTACCGTGCTGCTGCACATAAGCTCGGTGTCAGTGGAGATGATTAAAGTGACTTGTGGTTTCACTGCACAGGAGAAATGAAGGTCAGTTACCGGTTCTTTTCTGTTTTTGACCTCGTTTTAATCAGCACAGTTGCTGCCGTGTTAAAAGGCACTGTTCAGAAAGAATCTGTTCAGGTACATAAATGTACATTTACAGTACAAAATCGTTCTGTAGATGCAGTAAATATCTCATTTTTCTACATAGATATCAGCGGCTTATAGCCCGGTTGCGGCATGTATAACTTTTTTCTTAATTTTTAAAAAAATAGTGGATGCGGCTTATATACCGGTGCCTCTATAGTCCGGAAAATACGGTAATTACATGTCTCTGAAAGTCCCTCTGATGGTCACATATGACATTTTGGGGTGTTTGAAGGGTTCACTGGTGCCCCCCTCTGCCTCTGGGCGGAAAAACCGCACATGCAACTTGGCTCCTACTGACCCGAATCAAGTTCTCAGGGTCTGTTCTCGTTCTCACGAGAGCCAAACTGCTCTACGACACTTCAGCTACACACAGCTAACAGAGCTAGCCACACACCCCGTACTGATGCTATCCACAGTTCACTGCAGGAATAAATATCTGGTGTTTACGTGTGAGGTGTCAGCTGTGGCCGAGGATATGGGATCAATACAGGGTCATAAAAACACACAGTTGTAATAAAGTTTTGCATCTGTGTAAGAGAAATTGTGTATGTGCAATTACATTTTGTACCTGTAGAAATATTTTACACATGTGTGGGTGAAAAATGTGTCCCCGTAGAAATATTTCGAGCATGTGCAGATAAATGTTGTACCTGTAGAAACATTTTATATGTGTGGAGGGAATTTTGTAACTGTAGAAATATTTGGTGCGTGTGAGAAAAACAAAAGTGTATGTGTACAGATATTTTGTACACATGTCGCTGCTCGCGACTCAAAAGTTCACGCTTGCGAAACTGATCTACAGATGTACGGATTTTTGACCCGAATTTTACTGCCGCCTTGGGAGAGCCAATCAAAACATTGCTTACTGCAAACCAATCAGTGCTTCCCGAGGACTTGGGAACCCACCCACATCCTTTAACTCGGCCTTAGTAAAGTTATGTTCCTGTTTGGTGCAGCAGAGATCGTGGGAGAGGTGTTGAGAACGTCGCCTATTCTCATTGAAAGCAGGATGGAAGCAGACAATCCGGTGAGTGAGGTTCCGTTAAAGCACCGAATCGTCCAGTATTTTGGCAGACATGGTTTCTTCTGTATTGTCTGAAATGACTTCATATATCACATTAAACAGTAAAAAACATGACCCACCTGAGACATGGTGTTGTGGACACTGTTCACCGACTTTGTGTAAACAAACGTGAGCAGATGAGAGGGAGGGGAGTATTTACAACAGTTCTTTCTCACAAGAGACCTGTAGGGGGAGCACTATTGCTGAAGTTACTTAGTTCTGCTTTAAAAGACAAGTGGAAGCTCATTCATAGAGTAATTGTGGAAAAGGAGGAGTTCAACAGGACAGTCTGGTAATGATGTGAATGTACAAACAGGTCACTATGGCACACATCAGCAGTACACATAAGGACATACAGATAAGTGGCATGTGTTCAGAAGTAGTGCCGGGAAATCAGATACTGCTCACATGAATATCGAACCTGGATGAAAAGTGACATTCACAGGACAGAAATGAACCTTTCCTGAATACCTTTAGTGAGTAAGTAAGTAAGGAATATTTCTATAGCGCTTTTCACAGACAGGTCACAAAGTGCTTCACATACAAAAGATAAAAAAACAGAATAAGATACTTTCATACTAAAATCAACCATAGCAGCTCTAAATCTATGGGGGAATGTTTTCCAGATTTAGGCTGAGTTCTCATCTCATATTGAATACTTTGTGTTTTTAAAACTCCATAAAGCTTCACTAAAATCATTCGAATAATTTCACTCCTCAAATTGACAATTTCTACTGAACAGAAAGAGCCGCTCATTTGAAAACTATCACTTCATGACATCACAATGGGGAATAGAGCATTTTGAGTTTCAGAGATGAGACATACTATGAACAAAATTCAATTCAATTCAATTCAATTTATTTTGTAGCGCCCAAAATCGCAACAACAGTTGCCTCTAAGGGCGTTCCAAGATATGGATGAGTAAAACATACACACAGACATATCAAAACAGGAATAAACAACATTCATGTAAAGCAGCAAATGAAACATTGTCCAGTCATCCCCTGTCCTTAGACCCTCCTTCTCAGCAAGGAAAAACTCCAAAAAACCCAGGGTCGTGGGAAAAAGAAGAAACCTCAGGGAGAACTACAGTGAAGGAGGGATCCACTCCCATGGACGGACAGGCTATAGATGTCCAGGCCCGTGGGCCAGTTCAGTATGACCACAGCTACCCAGGTGGGGAAGGAGCCGGGCGAGGAGGAGGAGAAGAGGGCGAGGAGGAGGAGCCGGGCGAGGAGGAGGAGCCAGGCGAGGAGGAGGAGCCAGGCGAAGAGGAGGAGCCAGGCGAGGAGGAGGAGAGAGTCCAGCTGCCATCAGGTGTCTGAAAGAGTTCCACTCCACAGGGGGAGTGGGACAGGAGACAACATGTGAATAGCAATGAACAAACTACAGATGAGAACATAGTGAGTGATGCTGATGAGAAAAAAGGAGGAAGCAGAGGACAGTGCTCAGGTTGCCACACTTCCCCAGCTTGTTATCTCCTGCGGCAGCTTATCTTAGTGACATCAACTAAGTAACCTGGTCATAAGCTATTCCGAAGAGGAAGGTTTTAAGCCTGGTCTTAAATAAAGAGACTGTGGAGCCTGTTTAACATCAACAGGGAGTTGATTCCATAACACAGGAGCTTGGTAACTGAAGGCTCTCCCCCCACTGTACTTTTAGACACTCTAGGAACCACTAATAATCCTGCATTCTGAGAGCGAAGTGCTCTATTTGGCTGATAGGGGACAATGGCATCCTGAAGATATGATGGGGCCATATTGTTTAAGGCTTTGTATGTCAGGAGGAGAACTTTGAATTTAATTCTAAACTCAACAGGAAGCCAGTGAAGTGATTTTAACACAGGACTGATGTGATCACGTCTTTTAGTTCCTGTTAGGACTCTGGCCGCTGCATTTTGGACCAACTGGAAGCTTCTTAAAGTACCTTTAGTGCAGACGGTGAGCAGAGAATTACAGTAATCTAGTCTGGATGTAACAAATGCATGGATAAGTTTTTCAGCATCATTTTTAGGCAAAATTTTTCTGATTTTAGTTATGTTTCGCAGGTGAAAATATGCAGTTTTACAGGCTTGGTTTATATGAGCTGTGAATGAGAGATTTTGGTCAAATACGACTCCAAGGTTTTTACAGTAGAGCTAGAGGCTATACTCACATTGTCAAGTGAGATTATCTGGTCTGACAGAGAATCTCTCTGACCTTTAGGACCGACAACAATGACCTCTGTTTTTTCAGGGTTTAAAAGGAGGTAATTCAGGGTCATCCAGGTTTTGATGTCCTTCACACAGGCACTGAGCTTATCGATTTGATCGGTCTGATTAGGTTTCATTGATAAGTACAGCTGAGTGTCATCAGCATAGCAGTGGAAATTAATGCCATGTTTTCTGATAATGTTACCTAATGGCAACATATACAGAGTAAACAGGATTGGACCAAGCACAGATCCTTGTGGAACACCACAAGCTACTTTAGAGCAGGGAGAGGTGCACTGGTTTACACTAACAAACTGGTACCTATCTGATAGATAGGATTTAAACCATTTGAGGGCGGTCCCTCTGACACCTATGTCACATTCTAACCTCTGCAGTAGAATGTTGTGATCAATGGTGTCAAACGCTGCACTGAGGTCCAGTAGGACCAGGACTGAAGCCAGCCCGTTATCAGCAGCTAGTAGCAAATCATTTGTCACTTTAAGCAGAGCAGTTTCTGTGCTGTGGTGAGCTCTGAAACCAGACTGAAATTTTTCATATAAATTATTGCCCTGCAGATGGTGACAAAGCTGTTTCACCACAACTCGTTCCAGAATCTTTGAGAGAAATGGAAGATTCGAGATAGGTCTGTAGTTGGCTAGTTCATCAGAATTTAAGCTAGGTTTTTTTCAAAAGCGGTTTAATTACAGCATATTTAAAGGACTGAGGAACAAAGCCATTTTCTAATGACATATTTATTATGTTATGGATGGAACCTATTATTAGGTGGAGCTTCTTTGAGGAGTTTGACTGGAATAGGGTCGAGCAAACAAGTTGATGGTTTGGACGACATGATGACTGAGGTAATCTCCGCCTCATCGACAGGAGTAAATTTGTCTAATTCTATTAGAGGATTTATGTGGGATATTGGTGTTACAAACTGGATTTGCTGAATTTGCTCGGGGCTGATTTTGGAGTGGCTTCGTTGATCTTGTCTCTAATGGTTATAATTTTGTAATCGAAGAATTCAAGAAAGTCATCACAACTGAACTTGAAGGAGAAGAGACTCAGGGGCAGTATGCGAGTTTGTCAGCCTGGCTACAGTGCTGAACAGAAATCTGGGGTTGCTTTTGTTTACTTCTATTAGGTTTGAATAGTATCTGGTTTGTGCTTTTCGCAGAGCGGCCTTATAAGAGAGCAGGCAGAGCTTCCATGCCTTCAGAGACTGCTCGGAGCGGAAGCGGCGCCAGAGCTTCTCTGTCGTCTTACGTGTTGTTTGAGTGATCGCAATTCTGGAGTAAACCAAGGAGCCGGAGGTCTTGGTTTAATGCTTTTCTGTTTTAGCGGAGCTGCAACATCGAGAGCAGATTTTAAGGTGAGCATTGTCCTATCCACAAACTGATCCATGATAATTGGATTAAAGTTGTTCTCAATGTCACATGGCATATCATTTAATACTGGCTCGATTATTTCTTTGAACTCGGCTACCGATTTTTCTGATATTGTTCTTTTCATTATAGTTTTCTCCTGCTGAGCTGGATAGTCTTTTAGTACGAATTGAAAGGTTATTAAAAAATGGTCAGAGAGTATAGGGTTTTGAGGAATTACAAGTAAATCACTAATCTCAATACCATAAGTTAGGACGAGATCGAGAGTGTGATTGTGACAGTGAGTCGGCTTGTTCACACTCTGGGTAAAACCGATCCCATCCAGGAGAGCACCAAAGCACTGCTGAGGCACTCACTGCTGTTATCAACATGAATGTTGAAATCTCCAACTATAACAATCCTTTCCCATTCCAAAACTAAACTTGAAATAAAGTCAGAAAACTCTGTCAGAAACTCGGCATAAGGACCAGGAGGTTAGGTAGATTGTTATAAATATAACAGCTTTTTGGTTTTCCAGTTGGTGCACGTAATCGATAGTGTGAGGCTTTCAAAGGAGCGGAATGTATAATTAGATTTGAGGCTGAGAATTAGGCTGGAGTGAGAAATGACGGCCACACCGCCACCTCGACCAGTGCTCCTGGCACTTTGAAAGTTCACGTGACTTGGAGGTGTAGATTCGTTTAGTCTAACATAATCATTTTCCTGAAGCCATGTTTCAGTTAAAGCTAGAAGATCGATATTAAAGTCGCCAATTAATTCATTTATTAAAAGAGATTTAGAAGAGAGGACCTGATGTTTAGCAGTCCACATTTTACACACTTATCATTTGGTTTATTTGCGACACATGTATTTATTTTTATTAAGTTATGAGATCTGACGCCTTTCCTATCAGAGTTCAGTTGACTTTTATTTGTGCTTTTTACATGCTTAAATTGTTTGTTTGCAACACAATTATTTATTTTTATTAAGTTATGAAACCTGACGCCTTTCCTATCAGACTTTAGTTGAGTTTTATTTGTGCTTTTTATACATTTATTTTGTTTATTTGCGATGCATGTATTTATTTCTATTGAGTTAGGAGATCTGATATCTTTCCTATCAGAGTTTAGGTATGTTTTGTTTGTGCTTTTTGTGCGTGGGACATACACAACCTCAGCCAGTCTGGGAGAATTGTTCATGCAGGGTGGCTCAGAGGAGGCCCCTGTACGTGGGGCACACACAGTCTCAGCCTGTTTGGAGCTGTTCTCAAGCTAACAGAGCAGTGCCTCACTAGTCTACTCTGCTCCCTAGCGTCACTGACACTCCCTGAGCTAGTCTGTGTGCTAGTCTTACCTGATGGTCATCTAAGACTAACCATAATATTCTGCGCTAGGAGGGAGGACCCAGCCGCGGTGGGATGGATGCCGTCACTACGTATAAGCCTGGACTTCCCTCAAATGCCCTCCAGTTATCTATGAAGACGACACCATTCTGCGGGCACCAATTGGACAACCACGGGTTGACAGCTGAAAAGCAGCTGAACATTTCACAATTGGCATAATTTGGAAGGGGGCCAGAGAAGTACACGGACTCCGACATCGACTTAGCCAAATCACAAACTGCCGCTATCTGCAACTTCACCACCTCTGACCGACCGCGCCGAGTATCGTTACCCCCCGCGTGTAACGATCCGGCGGTACCTGTTCTTACTTCTCTTTAAAAGCCTAAGATTCCCCTCGATGTCACCCAGTCTGGCTCCAGGGTAACACCGTGTGGAAGCTGCAGGCAGTTCCACGTCCCTGACTATAGAGCTCCCTATCACTAGAGTGTCCCGCGTCCAGCTCAAGGGGGCGAACCTGTTCCCGGACGGGGAGCGCCCTGCTCTCAGCCCTGTGTCCCTGGTCTCCTGGAGTCCTGCACTCAGCTATGTGTCCCTGATCTGCAGTCCTGGTCTTAGCCCCTGCGCCTGCGTCTAACTGTCACAAAACTGTCCTGGTCTGGTCCCGGCTGCACGGGATGCGCCGGGGGCTACTCTCGCTAGCTACGCTCAAGCTAATGCGGTCCGCGGTCCCTGCTACTGCCTGACTATAACTCGGCTTCAGCGCCTCCAAAGAGCGGATCCGCGTTTCTAACTCTGTAACCCTGGCCTCGAGGACTGCCACTACGCTGCACTTAGCGCAACTATCCCTGTCACTATCAAATAAGCCAGGGTTCTCACTCCACATGTTGCAACTAGAGCAGGAAAGAGGGGCGAGAGTTTTAGCCATGATGCTAGGCTAGGCTAGATCAGGCTGAAACTACAAGCTGAAACTACAGAGAGAGGCTTAGACCACGAATTCTGGAGCACTAGGTGCTGAATAAACTTCGATGGTTTGACGAAGTAATCAGGCACTAGTTTAGATGGATTCGTGGATTAACAGATTCAGTAGAGAGATGCTAGTAAGAGTGCTCGCAAAACAGCTGTAAACAGAATTCGCAAACAGAATTCACTCACCCGGAAGTGACGTCACCGGATCACGGTGACATGTGATTGAAACAAAACACAACTCCAGGTCTGTTTTTGAGGAGGTAACAACATCTAACATCTAACATGGCTCACAAGAGTATTTTTGTGTAATATAGGACATTAAAATTCTTAAACATTATCAGTCTGAAAGTCAAAAAAATACAATATCTGATTATTAACATTTACAAATCTTATCATTCTGCAATTGTCCCCTTTTTAAACACATATTATCATCACTTATTAGAACAACTATAAACTGCTTCCCCAGAACTGAAGAAGCAGCAAAATGTCTTCTATCTATAGAATTTAACACGACCCATTGCCGTGGATTCTACCTGGACGAATGAGGGATTCTACACACATTTCTTCATTTCATTTTTACTCTTTAAGGTTTTTGTAAGAACATTTCCTCATTGAAAATCAGCTATATTTTACTGAAGGGATGAATAATGAACAGATCTATAGAAATGTTTGTGATACATTGACAATAGTTTATCTACTGCCTGTGGTTTTACATATCTTATATTTAAACACCATTTGTCTACATTATGTTACTGTATCTTAATTGATTTATGCAATAGATTTAAGTGCTCATTCTTCCTGCACATTGACCAAAAGGTTATTCACTTCCATTGATCATGACCAGTGGAGCGGAGCCTGAGGTCACACAGAGAGACGGGAAGTTCAGTCTCTCAGATGAAGATGAGCTCAGATGAAGAGCTGTTATTGAGTGACAAATGTCCAAATGTCTCCTCCTTTAGAGAAGAACACGTTTTCTTTGGTTCATACAGTTGGAACAAATGGATCAAAATGGAGCTCGGTAGTTTTAGCCAGATTAAATTACTGGGAAAGGTCACAACTCTGTTCACAAAAGCACACATTAAAAAAAATAATTAAAAATGAATAAAGCATGAAAAAGACTTATATAATCAACAAATAGGTTACGAACAATGACTCAGGCGTAGCAACGTAAAGCCATAGTATGTAACTTTGGAAAAACAAAAGTATTGCACTCTTTATTGCACTGAAAAACAGAAAGTTTAGCATTGTTACCTTGAGCGGGGCTTGTATCTCCACCAGACTCACTCATATTTGCTTACGTCATATGTCGGCTATAATATTCCACAGTGCACCATAAAAAGTCTGAGCAGGGCTGGGTCTGGTCAGGACTCGGATGGGAGGAGCTATCAGGTGCCACAGTGTCATTTGTTAGAGTTGAAGTCCAGACCACATTAATCCAGACCGAGACCCGTCTGAGACCACAGGGTCCTGAGCCCCAAACAAGATCAAGACTTTTAAAGGCTAAGACCGAAACAAGACCAAGACCCCGGCCCATCGAGACCAAACTGAGACCATTTTTATCATTTTCGACATTTATTTATATTTTACAGTTATTTTGGCACAAATATATCAATGTTTTATAAATCTATTTCCGTTTTATCTTTCGTCATCGATTCTCATTTTAACTTCTTTTTCCGTGGAATTGTGCCGGTGATTTTCCACCTCGAGAAGGTTACGCACTGTCACTTTAATGAAGGGCTTAGGGTTGGGAGTTAGAATAAGTGTATTTCTAAACCTGAATCACTGTAGGTACCAGGGACGTGTGGCGCAGTCTCCATGGAAACAAGCTGGACTGTCCATTAGAAAAATGACAGAGTGCAGCTTTAAATAAGAACACTGAGGAACCTTAACTATTCTGCTGTCTTCTAATGTATCTTCAAATCTGTACATTTAATCGAATACAGCGCCCCCTAGGTGACCTCTGCTGTTCCTTCATGTGGACTCATGCATTAGATTAAACCATTTCGACTCCACAGTGCAGAACATAAAGATGATTAGCAGCTAAAATATGCAAATTCTTGAAATGGGAACAAATAAGCGACACTCTAAAAGCAATTTCCAGCCCGTTTGTTCCTAATCCACTTTAGTCTCGAGAAAAGTTTAACACAACATTATTATGTTAAAGCAACGTCCAAGTCATCTTTTTTAATGTCATTTTATACAAGATATGCAATGCTGTTTCTGTTATTAGAATTTAAATGTCCCATATTACATAAAAATTTACTTAAAACCTCATTAGAATGTTGTTACCTCAAAAACAGACCTGGAGTTGTGTTTTGTTTCATTCACATGTTTGTCTGATCCTTTATTATTAGTCTGTCTGTATCTCCAAAGCTCCAAATGCTCTGTTCCACCTTGTGATGTCATGTAGTTTCCAAGTGAACAGCTCCTTTTACCTTTCGTTCAGTAGAGATTCCAGGTCTGAAATGATTCTAGTGAACATGACATCACAAGGTGGAACAGAGTGTTTAAACATGTGTGAAACAAAACACAACTCCAGGCTTCTGATGAAGATACAATATTATAACATAGATCAAAAATAAGTGTATTATGGGGATACTTAAAGGTCCTGTATTACATTTATTTGTGATCTGTGTTATAATGATGTCTCATCACATCACCTGGAGTTGTGTTTTGTGAGCCTGATTCATCAATCCTTTTCACTTGGTGGAAACCGTCTGACCTCGCAGCTTCAGGATTGGTTCGCTCGACGGTAGGCAGGTACTTTTTTGGTTTAACCAATCGCTGCTGTTTGGTGATGACGTCTGTAATGTGTCGGAATGCTCAGTGGGGTCAGAGTGATCCCGGCACAACAGCAAATCCCGTATGAAGAAGGGCAATAACGTCTTTCCCCTTGATAAAATTCACCAAACATTCTCTTTGTTCTGGCTTTAAATCCTCGATGTCGGGAATCGTTGACAACACTAAATGTTTGTCTTTGTCTCCTTCGTCTCAGGGCTTCACAGCTCACAGCTGATTGGTCGGTGCACCGACTACAACTTCTGGGGTTCTTGCAGAACCGTCCAGTGTTTTCTGATTCCTGACCGAGTCACTGGAGAGAAATGAAACTGTGCGGAGGCACTGGGGGTGCTCGAGATTGACGAAAACACAAGAATCATTTGGATAATGTCAGCAATGAAGACCAAAAATAAAAGGAGCTGTTAACATAAAAACTACCACTGTGTGACATCACAAGGTGGAACAGAGCATTTTGAGCTTTGGAGATGTGGACAAACTAATGATGTAGAGTTACTCAAACGTGTAAATAAAACAAACCAACTCCAGGTCTGTTTTTGAGGAGGGAACAATATTCTAAGAGTCAGTTTTATGTGATCCAGGACCTTTAAATCCTCCATTTCAAATAAACACAGTAGTTTCTGTAGGTCTTTCCTTTCCTTTTCCTTTTAAAAATGTGAGTTACATCGTGTTAACCTTTTTACACTTTGACTTTCATTTTTATTCTGCCTTTTGCTGTTCTGAGCATTGATGTGCAGCTCTGACATGAAGCGGTGGCTGTTTCTGTGGCGTTTCATTATTTCAATATTGGGACGTTTTGTGAATAAATTCTTGCGTTAAGTTTCAGGAAGAGCATAAAAATATTCCCAGTAAATCTTGGAGCCCTTTTTCAAGTACACGTTTTGTGAAAATAAATTATAGCTACGAATTTTATCTTCTAATTCTTTGTGTAACTTTTCTGCAACCTGTTTGTTTCCATGGAGATGCTATTGCTTTGTCTTGAAAGTTCCACAGTACGGCATTAACCTTATCAACTGTATATCACTGTATACCAGGTGAAGATACCAGGCAGTTAGAGGTCAGATCTGTGGAGAGGCGACCCTTCTCACATGTTTTTTAACGCATTTTTGAGCACAAACACAACTGTACAAATGCAAGACACATAAGTCTAATGCCATACTGTGGAACATTTAAGGCAAAGCAGTAATATAGAGATGCTGGACCCGTTATCAAAAAAGTTACATAGTGAATCTTTAAGTGGAGGGGGGAGGCCAGAACAGAATTTCTACCTTGTTTATGGTTCATATCTCTGTAAAAGGGCCTTGAAACGCCCTTAGAGGCCACTGTGGTTGCGATTTTGGGCACTACAAAAATAAATTGAATTGAATTGAATTGAATTAATTACCGAACCTGTTCATATGAAAGAAAAACGGGCACAAAGTTCAACGTTTTCTCTCAGATTAAATTCTTTTTTGATGTAAAATGGTGTCTTTATTGAATCACGAAGGCTTTAATGTCCGACGTCAGAGGCTACGCAGCGTTGGGCCTGTATGGGAGACTGCTTGGCCTGTTCTTGTGTCTTTAGGCAAGACACTTCACCCACCTGGATGGTATGAATGTGGTGTGGTGCAAACATAGGTCACCTCACTTCTGTCAGTTTGTGGTGACAATATTAGTACCACGGAGTTTGGAGTGATTGAAAAGTACATTGTAAATACTTGCATACAGGGCAGTAGACAGAGGGAGGGCCCCTAAAACCCTGGGGAACTGGACCTTCTTGTTATTAAATAATATTAGAGCGGGGCCCATGTGAGACTTCTTGTCCCAGACCCCCAAAGTTCTCTCGACAAACCTGTTCACATATCTTTGAAGGTCTAACGCTGCACTAGGTAACTTTTTGGTTAGGGATCCATCACCTGCTTGTTTCTATAATGGACATGTTATTGCTCTGCCGGGAATGTTCCACAGTGTGACATTAAACAGCTCTACTTACATTTATTCAGTTACAGGTGGCTCAAAAATAGCTCAAAAATACCTCAAAAAACAGATTCTGTGAGCGGATTCACCGTTCCACAGATCTGACCTGTAAATTGGTCTAGTTTGGTCTCAAACAAGATGGAAAGGTTCAGGGCGACAGTAGCTCAGTTGGTCGAGCGTTTTATTTGTCCATTGATCTGAAGGTTGGTAGTTTGAATCCCACTCTTGATATAAACATCATTAGTTGAGCAGTCACATCCACTGACCCACTGGTTGGCAGTGCAATTCCAGCTCCCACAGATGAATGCTGTTGTTGTGTCCTTGGGCAAGACACTTAACCCACCTCACCCCCAGCGTCTGGGGAAAAAGAAAAGTGCTTTTTACCAGTGTCTGGGGGCAAGGTGGGTTGGTGTATGAATGTGTTCCTTTGAGTGGAAAAGCGCAGTATAAATACGTATGTGACCAAGGCTTAATGCCATACTGTGGAACATTCTAGACAAAGTAATGACATCTCTATGGAGAAAAGCATGTGACAAACCCTGCACCAGAAAACCAACCAATATGATAGATATTGCCGGGTATCAATGTTTAACCTCTTGAGACCCTGTGGCCCCACACGAGGACATTACATTTTTGTCTCTTAGCACCATGATTTTCAATTATTTTAAACTTTCACCTGTAATCAACTAAAAACCTCTACAGCAGCTCCCGAAAGTAAAAAAAAACTGCATGGTAAAGTTTAGATGCAAAATGTATGAATAAAACCAATGTATTTATGTACAATAATGTCTCTTCATGTCTCTTAATGTATCTTCATTTGGCATTAAAATCTGACCCATTTTATTGCCCACAGCAGACGAGAGCCTCAGGAAATGTCATGTCCTCGTCTGAAGACATTGGGACTGTGTTATATTATTGATTGTACATGTTGTTAGGTAAACTTGGGAATATTTAGATGAGTTTACAGTTATAAATTGCTGGACGTTTCTGCTGCTATAGGGAAACTGCTGCCTGTCTCCACTTTTTGCACCTCTACTTTTTTTGTGACGATTGAAAACCAGAAAAAATTAAAACTGTGGACCACATTTTCAGGCCTTTTTGTGTGTTTTTAACCTCACTCACTGAACCCCAACCCGCTCACGGTCGACCTACGTCACATTTGGCAGGTTTAGGGCTCGAAATAAACAGCTAATTGCTGTTTGTTTGTTTTTTGTAATTTATTTATACATTTTAATGTTTTTACATTTTTTAAACCAATGGTGTCATACAGAAGACTTACTTAGTAGGTCCTACTTATCCCAAATAGCAAGAAGAAATGAAAAATGCACAGCAGACAAAAGCTCGGCTCTCAGGAGGGGGGTATTAATATACATGAAAGACAAATTTAAATGTCATTTGGTTGAGTTGAACTGGAATGTTTAGCCTTGAATGTAATTTTGTCTCCGACTATGAACTTTAACATTGTTGTCCTCTGTAATCCACCTTCACGTACTGTTACTTTTTATGGTGAATTAAGTCTTGTAGTTAAACAACTTAACTCTTATAGAGAGACAATATGGTATGGTGACTTTAATATTTGGCGGCACGGTGGCTGAGTGGCAACAGTCCTCTGGGCTCCGGTTTCCCCCATCAACCCAAAACATGCAGCACCTGAACTAACATCAAGGACCATGTTGTCCACCCTCCTGTGGCTCCACCTGCAGAGGGGTTCATAGGGGGTCAGGGGCTATGAGGATTGGGCAGCACAGCTGCCTCCGTGACCCAGCTGGAGAAGATGGATGGACTTTAATATTAATTGGTCTGACAAAAACTAAAAGCAGTTATGACAAAGTTTAACTATCAACAAATGATTAAAGGACCAACAAGGATAACAGACAGACAAAGACCCTCACTGACCTGGCAACAAACCAGAACGACTAACACGGACTTATAATCTCATTACAGGGCTCTCGGACCACAACATGACTCTGACGAAACTGGCGAGAAAACGACTGCAGTATTTTGGTAAACCTGATAGTGAAAAAATAAAATGCTTTATTCCAAAATCCAAAACTGCACAATTTGAAAGGAACTTAATAACATAAATTGGGGACAGATGACAGCTCAGGAGGATGTAGACGAGTGCTGCAATTTTATGACAGCAGCTAGTAAAGGACTAATAGAAAAATGTACAAAGAAAATAAAATCTAGACAAAAAGAATCCACTGTAACCTGGATAAATAATGAAATACGAAAACTTATGAGGCACTAAAAACATCTTTATGTTCAAAACTTAATACTGACTTTTTGATTTACAAAAGCTTAAGAAATAAAGTTGTGCTTGAATTGCGTAAAGGAAAAGCTGCATATTCCACCCAGTTAATTGACCAAGCTCAGGGAAGCACCAAAACACTCTGGAAGCATTTGAATAAATTGACCAACAAATCAAATAAACACAAGAGGATAAATGGCAATAGCAAAACCAATATAACCAGTAGTGCCACTGTGGCTGATGAGTTCAACTCTTGGAAAATCATTTGAAGAACTAACAAAAGATTTTCAGCCTGTAGATAATCAAAATTTCACAGCAACATTTATTTCAGATCCTTTCTATATTAAAGAGGTAAAGGAATCTGCAGAAATAATTAATAAGCTTTTAAATTCTAAATCAAGTGACATTGATAACATGAACAGTTGCTTTCTTAAAACATTTGGAAATGTGCTTGTTAAACCGTTGACACGTCTCGTTAACCTTTCCATAAGAACTTGTGCATTTCCTAATGGCTGGAAAAAAGCAGTTGTCACCCCAATATACAAAACAGGTCGTCAGGATTCCATGTGCAATTCCCGCCCTGTATCTATTTTATCAGTTTTATCTAAACTAATTGAAAAAGTAGTAGCAGCACAATTAATTGAGTATTTAGAATCTAGACCTCCACCCACAGGAGTTTGGTTTTAGACCAGGTTACTCAACTGAAATGGCAAACTGCTGTTTAATTGAAAATTGAAAAAGTTCCTGGACAAGGGCAACGTGGTGGGAGCTGTATTTATCGATCTTAAAAAGGCTTTCGATACGGTCAACCATAGTTTGCTTTTATCTAAAATGTCAGGTTTTAATTTCTCAGCTGAGGCAGTAGTGTGGTTTGGGTCTTATCTCCAGTCTAGAGCGCAGTGTGTTAAAGTAGATCAGGATATATCTGCACTTTCAAAAATAAAAATGGGTGTCCCACAAGGTTCGATACTCGGGCCTTTGCTGTTTAGTCTCTTTATAAATGATTTACCTCTGCACTGCAGGTGCCAGTTTCCAGCTTTATGCAGATGACAAAGTTTTTTATGCACCCTCCAAGTGACCTGAGCAGCTGCAGCTGCACTATCGAACTGTATCTCTGACATCCAACTGTGGCTCGTCCAAAATCAGTTAGTTCTGAATATTTCAAAAACAGTATCAATGTGTTTTTCTATAAAGAAACTAAATATAAAAGAAAAATTCTAAATTCTAAAAAAATGAAAGAATTGATACTGTAGCTGAATTTAAATATCTTGGCTTGGTCTTAGATCCACAAATTAAATATGATAAACATATAAATAAAATCTCAAAAACATTACAGACTAATTTAAACTGCTTCAAACTCATCCGAAATTATATACCAGATCAGGCCCTGCTGTATATGCTATGATTTTCTCACATATATTATACTGCACTACAGCAGGGCACAGGCCACTCCCACTGCAACCAAACGTATAGGCTCTACAATCGAGCACTCAAAATAATGGATAAAAAGCCCATCCGCTATCATCATTGTACCATCATTAAGAACTATAATTTATTAAGCTCTGATAGCTTTATTCATTTTTGCTTTCTTAAATTAATCTACAAATGCATTAATAATTCAGCACCAGAGCCACTAAGTACATTTATTCAGAGACAAAACAGCAGAGTCACCAGAAGCTCCAACCTGGAGTGTAGGGCCCACACTGCAGGGGCCACACTGCAGGGGCCACACTGCAGGGGCCACACTGCAGGGGCCACACTGCAGGGGCCACACTGCAGGAGCCACACTGCAGGGGCCACACTGCAGGAGCAGCTGTGGACAGAGCTTCTCTGTGAGGAGCTGGAGACTCTGGAACTCACTGCCCTCTGACATCAGGACCACACCGGACTTTAACAGATTCACCTCCAGACTCAAGCAGTGGCTAAAGACAAACCAGGACTGCACTCATTTTTAAATATTATAAGTTTTCTGTTGTACTAAACTGACACTGTTTTAATTTTTCATAGTTAGTATCTTAATTGTTTTTATGAGGAGAAAAGTCCAACCAGGGACAGGAGCTGAAAATTAGCCTTAACTATAATCTCTATATGCAGCACATCAGTTGCAAACTTTGTCTTTGGAACTATGTTTGTTTCCATTGTCCCTGTCAAATAAATAAATAAATAAAATAAAAGTTACACAATGTATGTGTCACCATGGTAACTGCTGAACTATCTGCTAATTTAAAAAAAATGAAACTAGAAAAAAAACTAGGCAAAATAGTTAAATCTTAAACATAAATGTGTTAACTGTGTTTGGTGGAAATGAGTAATCCAAGTCTAACAAGTCCATACTCACTTTTGTTACTTAAGTAAATGCATGGATACAGGGCAAGAGGCGACAAGTACCACATGAAAACTAAGTAAAAGTATTAAAGTAGCTGTTTAAAATGCACTTTAAGAGTAAAAAGTATTTTGTTGAGATTTTTAGAACAATTAAAGCATCAGATGTGATTTTGATAAAGAATTTGGTTTATTTTAAGTGATTCAATTGACTTCTTGATTTTTTTGCTGTTTTGTGTATTTGGTTTGCTCAAAGTTGGAACATTAAGCTCAAATCAAATATGCTAAAAATAAAGTCTCAAATCATGAAGAAAGTGCATTTTACTTTTCAGTGCAGATTGAAAATGTAGTGGAGAATAAAGCATGTTGCCAAATGTAATGAAGTAAAAGTAAAAAGTAATCACAATAAAACCTATTTAAGTAAAGTACAGATTTCTGAAAATTGTACTTAAGTGTTGTACTTTTACTTTTGTACTTCACTCCCGTCTAACACTGATCAGGTCATTACAAGTGCTTCAGTTTTTATCATGTCTTTTGTATTTCCACCACAACACAGATCCAAATGAACTCCTCATTAGCTCCACAGTACAGCTGCAGCGGAACATTGTTGCACCTTTAATTAAGAAACACTTGCTTTACTTCGCTGGATTCTCTGCACTCTATTATCGTATCCTTCTCTAAGCCCACGGCCCCCTGCTGTGGCCGTCTATCTCCCGCTCCCTCAAGGACCCTCTTTATAATAACTGCTGCACGCTCCCTCGCTGTGCACTTTTAGATTCAAAGCCATGCGTTAAACTCCCTGTTAGCATCATTAGCCGTGCTGTTCAGTGCCGGGGTGAGCGCTTTACCACATACTCCACCATTTTCACCTATAGTTTTCTAATTGTGCAGAGAAATACAAGACACAGTGAAGAACATGAGCAGTTACGAGGCCATTCTAGTGGAGGGGCAAATGCTTTTGTCCATGGAGATGTTCCTGCTTTGTCTGGAATGTTTCACAGTATGGCATTAAACCTTTGTATGTTCATGGAGACCAAACCAGACCAAGCAGCAGGTCAGATCTGTGGAGAGGCGACCCCGCTCACAGTCAGAATGTCTGTATTTCTAGGTATTTTTGAGTTTTAAAACCACCTGTAATTGAAGAACTGTGAGCTGTTTAATGTCATACTGCAGAACATTCCAGACCAGAGCAATGACATCTCCATAGAAACGAGCAGGTGATGGACCTTGAACCGAAAAGTTACACAGTGCACCTTTAACGCATTTGTTGGGTTGTAGAGTAATGGTTAAAGGCACTGCCGCTGTCTATAAACATGGAAAACAGAACTAGTTCAGTTGAAATGGTTTGCAGTTGGTACAAAGTTATTCCTCAGGCACCTTATGCAATCCCAACATTCCTATTATTGACCTCAAAGAGTTTGAGTGCTTTTCACAACATTCAGAGTTGAGTTTTGACACTTCACCCACATTGCCTAGTATGAAAGTGGTGTGTGTGTGAGTGATGGTGATGGTCAGAGGGACTGATGGCGCTGATTGAATTGGCAGCCGTGCTTCCGTCAGTCTGTCCCGGGGCAGCTGTGGTTACAACAGTAGTTTACACCACCTGGTCTGGAGTGAAAGAACAGTGCCCTGTAAATAATATTCTAAAGCGTCTCTGGGGACGTGTGTCTGTGAAAAGCACTATAGCTGTTGTTATAAGGCGACCTTGGGTGTCCAGAAAGGCGCCAAATAAATAAAATGTATTAGAACAGTGATTTCTTCATGTAGTTCTGTAGTTCATTTAAGCAAAGACACTTGTGATCCGATATATTGTGATGGTCCATGACATTACTCTGAGACCTTTGACCATACGATATCACCATATTTTTGTTACTGTTACATCCCTAATAATAAGTCATAAGAGAAAATGTTCTTGAGTTTTCCATTCATGAAACTTTAACACAAAACAGAGCTTCTCGAGATGCATAATTTGGCTCACCCATAGAAATAAGTACTCGAGATGGTCCAAAAGTCGATGGGGGAACATAGCTTGACAGAACATCGGTTAGCTGAGGCTACCGCTACATGCTAGGAATGTTTTGAAGCTTGGAAAAGTTAGTTGATGAGTTTAAGAGGACAGAGGAAAAAGCTCCTCTGCTGTTACTGTGATGGAGCGTTGGTGTTTACTGTTGCATCAATCACAGACGCAGTGAGGGCAGGTCCCACTCTGAGACCAGGAGTTCAACACATCAGACAGGGTTTGAGATCAATCACAACAGTCTTCATTTGGATGAAGGATCAGTCACAGAAGTCATCGTCTAAACTTTTTTCATCAAGAGCCACGTATCAAAACTCAGATGAAGCAGAGGGCGACGGAGGGACAGAGACTGGTGCTCAGTACAGTGAATAATGAATGAATAGTGAAGAGTGAAATATGAGGACTTATAACATGTTAGAATGAGACACCAGATGTCCATTTCCTCTAAAATCCACCTTATTTCAAAAAGATAAACTTGCATTAAAAATTACCGTTATGATCATTTGACCAATTCATCTGGAAACCTGAGGGACAAAGAAAATTGGCCCCAGTGCCACGTCTGGACCCTGGGCCACGGTTTGGACATGTCTTATCTCATTTCAAAGTGCAGCACTGGTGCTCATTAGCTCGCTCATCATTAGCTCGCTCAAACATGTATTTCAGCTGATTCATGCATGTCTGAGGGATACTGGACTGCATCTGAGGCTTGAGTGCTCAGAAAATGTCTGTTTTATTTGCATCATTTAATTTATTTATTTAAAAGAAGAACAGAGCACAAAACACTGATCTTTGTTGCACAAGTGAAAATCAAGCTGTTTTCACCTACCCCCTATCCCAGCCCACATACTGTTGTGTTCATAAGTTTACATACCCTGGCATTTATATATATATATATGATTTCTTGGTCCAGAAGCTGCACATGGGACGTACTTGGATATTCAACATGATAATGATCCAAAACACAAAGTGGACCTGTGGCTCCAGCAGAATAAAGTGAAGGTTCTGGAGTGTTCGTCTCTTCTGACCTCAGTATCTCTGAGCCTCTGGGCAGATTCAAGCTGCAGTTCAGACAAGAGCCCAAGAATTTACAGGAACTGGAGCCTTTTGCCAAGAAGAATGAGCAGCTTTACCATCAGAGAAAAGAACACATCCACAACAGTACAGTTGTTTGATAATAAATGACTTCACCCAAGCACTGACCATGAGTGAAAGAAAAGTTGTTGTGTTATCATTCATATTCTCTGAAAGATGAATATCATCAGGGTCTGTAAACTTATGTGCACAACTGTACCTGTACTTGACTGAAATTAGATGAGCAATTAAGACTAGTTGTTTTTTTGTTGTTGTTGTTGTTGTTTTCATCCATCTTCTCCCGCTTAATCCAGCTGGGTCGTGGGGGCAGTTTGCTGCCCAATCCTCATAGCACCTGACCCCCTATGAACCCCTCTGCAGGTGGAGCCCACAGGAGGGTGGACATTATGGTCCTTGATGTTAGTTCAGGTGCTGCATGTTTTAGGTTGATGAGGGAAACTGGAGCACCCGGAGGAAACACATCCAGACATGGGGAGAACATGCAAACTCCACACAGAAAGGCCTGGGTGACCTGGGGATCGAACCCACAACCTTCTTGCTGTGAGGAACAGAAAGTGAACAATGTCATTTTTAAAAGGCCTGTATTACTCTTCTCTCAAACAGAAAACACTCTGTTCCATCTTGAGATGTCATGCGTTTTTAAACTCTGTACATCTTTATTAGAATTATTTGGATGATTTTAGCTCTGAAATTGCCAATCTCCGCTGAACTAAAGGTTGTAAACTTCACAAGGTGGAACAGAGCATTTTGAATTTTATGGATGTAGACAGACTAATAATAAAGGTCTTCTTAAATGTCTGAATGATGCAGAACACAACTCCAGTTCTGAGTCCATTTTGTGTAATATAGGACTTAAATCAACTTGTTAAGATCTATTCACCTTATTCTGGAAGTTGCCGTGTGCACCGCTCGTATTATTCAGGTATTATTTTGTATGGGGCTGATCTTTACAGCAAATAAGTTCACTTCTTTACTTGTTGATGGGCATGAACATTGAACATGAACATTGACCACTGAACACCAATGAACTGATTTTATGTCATATTTAAGATGCAAAACTTTTCCCAAATTCTCCATTGACATGAATGGGATCCTCGTTTAACTGGAAGTGCCGCCGTAAGAAAGAGCGGTTTCTGGAGACAAAAGTGGACTGGGCAGAAATACTGCAGTTTACAATTCACAAAATGTAAAATGTTGATCATTACACCTAATGTACATGAACAGTATAATATGTCTTTCCTCTTTGTTTCTGTCTCACTGTGAGATCTGGAACCAGGTTTTTGAGCAACAACAAAAGTTCCCCTCAGGTCAGACAGATGAAACTGTGCAGTGGACACAACCCCACTTTATTAAACTTGAGCCCAAAGAGTCGGTTTATTGACAAAAAATGCTTATTTGTCACAAAGAAAGATCTACCACTTCATCTTTAAAAGCACAAAATCTTATGCAACAGTATAAAACAGTTCACAGTGATGCAGTGAAGGATCCAGACTACACTTTTGTCCAATTATTGTCAGATATTATTGTCTATTTTCTGATCTGTTCTAATGTCGTTTCCTCGCCACAAACAGACCTGGAGTTGTGTTTGTTTCTTTCACGCGTTTAACACACAAATCCTGCAGATTTCGTAGGGGTGTAAAGAAAATCCATTGTGTGACATATTGTGATACTTCATTGCACAAGAGTCCATTTAGTGTAATATCCATGTGAGAATGAACAAATAAAGATCAATAATAAACAGTGTCAGTAATGTGAAGGATGTGGTGCACTATTGTTTTTTTGAATAAAATTTTAAATGATTCTTTCTCGCTAATCAGTAAACTCTCTTCTGCAGTTCACAGTTAAGAATCAATTCCCTACGGTCAGTTCCGGTTCACTCTCAGGTCCACTGTAATGAGATCTCTGCGGGGTTTTCTCAGAGGCAGTGTGAAGAAATGCTAAAGGCACTGTATCGGATTTTTACAGTCCTAAAGGTCCTGTGTTATGGTATTTTCTGATGTATTTCTATATTTTGATGTTGTTTCCTCATCACAAACAGACCTGGACAAAACTCTGCACATTTATGCTGAGTTCTTCTCTCAAACACTCAAAAAACGGTTTGAGTTTTACATGTGGTAATACAGGATGTGCACTGTGTTTTTAAACTCCACACACCTTCACTAGAATCATTTGGATCACTGGATAATTTCAGACTTGGAATTGTCTCTGCTAAACAAAATAGTAAAAGGAGTTGTTAACATTAAAACTAGCACTACATGACATCACAAAGTGGAGCAGAGAATTTTGAGCTTTGGAGATGTAGATAGACAGAAGTAATATTATAACATGGCTAAAAGCTCTCAAGAGTTTATTCAGCCATTTTACAACAGTACAAAACAAAACAAACATAGACCACAGTTCCATGGATCAGGACCAAAAGGGTTTAGGCTGAAGTACTTCTAATGCCAAACCCTCTTAAACAGTGACAGAATTCCAAAAAAAGCATATGAACAGCAAGTTTACATTTACAATAGACTATTATCACAGCGGCAGGAAGTGCCGCGATGTTGAGTCGTACAACTTCTGGTCAGTGCTTTTCTACGATAAAATCCCTGTGGAAAAGTGTGAGAGATTTGTGTTAGGGGCTATGGCTCTCCTGGCCACTAGGAGTCACTGTGGTTTTTGTTTTGAAAGACTTGTGTTTGATGTTTTGTTTGCCACATGCTCCTGCCCCGCCCTTTGTCATTGTTTCCCTCCATTTTGTTTCCTGACCACCTGTTTCCAATTGTTTTTGTGATTATGTGTTCAATTGGTCTGTGTATTTAAGCCCTGGTTTTCTGTTGTTAGTCACTGAGTCTTTGTTACCTGTCCACGTCCCTGGTGAGCTTTTAGTTTTGATAGCGTTTGCCTTTTGCATTTCTGGACTTATATGCTCTTTGTTTTTGGAGAGTTTTTTGTGTTACCCAGTTTTTACTTTGGATTTTCTGTGCCGTTTGTGGACCTTCTGAGTTTCTTTAAAGGAATAAATGAAAAACATCTTTGGTTTGAACCTCTGCACCTGAGTCTACTCTCTCTACTTTGACTTTTGCACAGTAGTTAACTCAATTACCCGCCAAGCCGGCGACCCGGATCCTATTCCCGAGTCGACCCTAACAGAAAGACTCAGTCATGACAGACCCAGCAGAGGCTCCTTCACCTGGCCAATTGACGGACTTTGAAAAGTTGATGGCTACCCTTTCCAGCTTTGGAGCTACAATGGATACTCATAGCCACGCGTTAACCACTCAACAACAAGCCTTGGTACGACATGATGAAATGCTGCAACAGATTACTATGGCTCTTCAGCAATTGACCACAGCTCCTCCGCAAGCTCCTGCAGTTCCTCCAGCCCAACCTCCTGCCGTTCCTGCTGTTCCTCCTGCTCAAGCTCAAGCTGTACATCCCGTGGCTTCGGATCCACATCGGCCACCCTCATGCCCTGAGCCTCGCCTCCCAGCACCACAACGATATGATGGCAAACAGGGTGAGTGCCGGGATTTCCTCACTCAATGCCAGCTCACATTCGAACTGCAACCAACCACCTATCCCACTGATCGAGCCAGAATTGCTTATGTGATTACACTACTTGTCGACAAGGCCCGAGCGTGGGCGACCTCCATCTGGCAGCGACAGGGTCCAGAGTGCTCGGACTTCAAGAAATTTGCTGAAGACATGTTACGAGTCTTTGACCAGACAGTTGCCAGTGCAGATGCAGCCAAACAGCTAATGTCCATCCAGCAGGGCAAGACCAGTGTAGCTGATTATGCCATCGCCTTTCGAACACTGGCTGCTGTAAGTGAGTGGAACGAGCCAGCACTGGTGTCGGCTTTCCACCATGGCCTGTCAGACCCTGTCAAAGATGGACTGGCGTCTGTGGGGTGCCCCTCTGACCTTGAGTCCCTGATCTCACATGCCATACGCCTGGACAACCGGCTCAGGGAACGTCGCTGTGACGTGGCATCCTCACGAAGAAACCCTGATGCTCCTGGTCTAACAGGGCTCTCCACTCTACCGACCTATGAACCTACCGAGCCTATGCAAGTTGGACGTACCGGTCTGTCCGCAGCTGAGAAGGAACGACGGAGAAGGGAGAGGCGCTGCATATACTGCGGCAAGAGGGACACTTTCGAGACTCCTGTCCTGAGCTCTCGGGAAAAGAGTTTTCCCGTCCAGCCGAGGGAGGGTTGTGACGGGAGCCACATTGTCTCCCGAGTTTCCTGGCCAAGGAGTCTTCCTCCCAGTTACCATCTCGTGGGGTGAAGGCAATCACACCTGCCAGGCCCTTGTTGACTCTGGGGCTGCCGGAAATTTTATGGATACTAAGTTTGCCCTGAAACTCAAGATTCCTGTTGTTCCCCTCAAGATGCCCCTCTCTGTCTCTGCTCTGGATGGCCAGCCCCTGGGAGAGGGTAAGGTCACTCGAGCAACCTCTGCTCTTCGCCTCCAGTTTGAAGCCCACCGAGAAGATATCTCCCTCCATCTCATCCACTCTCCCGAGTTCCCTGTGATCCTTGGCATCCCTTGGCTTACCCGTCATAACCCCCACATTGATTGGGTAACTGGCCGAGTCCTTGAGTGGGGACCTACCTGCCACGCCACATGCCTCTTTGCAAATCCTCCAGTGTTGCCTACCGAGTCTCTGGATCCTGCCGAGTTGTCCCAAGTTCCCTCCGAGTATTGGGATTTGAAAGAGGTCTTCAGCAAGAGAAGAGCAGCTTCTCTTCCTCCTCATAGACACTACGATTGTGCCATCAAGCTTCTGCCAGGCACAACTCCTCCTCTGGGACGTCTTTTCTCCCTCTCCCTGCCAGAGCATAAGGCCATGGAGGAGTACATCAAGGATGCTCTGGCGTCGGGATTCATTAGGCCATCCTCTTCACCTGCTGGCGCTGGTTTTTTCTTTGTTGGCAAGAGGGACGGTGGGCTGCGACCTTGCATCGATTACCGGGGCCTTAATAAGATCACCACCCGTAATCGCTACCCGCTTCCACTGATGTCCACCGCCTTTGACCTGCTCCAGGGTGCCTCCGTTTTTACCAAGTTGGATTTGCGAAACGCCTACCACCTTGTTCGCATTAGACAAGGTGATGAATGGAAGACGGCCTTCAACACTCCCTCTGGACACTACGAGTACCAAGTCATGCCTTTCGGACTAACCAACGCTCCAGCTGTCTTCCAGGCCCTTATAAACGATGTGCTCAGAGACATGATCAACCATTTTGTTTTTGTTTATTTGGACGATATCTTAATTTTTTCTAAGTCGTTGCAAGAACATCACCATCATGTACGGAGCGTCCTCCAGAGACTATTGAAGAACCACCTTTACGTGAAGGCTCAAAAGTGTGAGTTCCATGTCCCTGAGGTCTCTTTCCTTGGCTTCATCCTTAAGCACGGACAGGTCCAGATGGATCCAACCAAGACAATAGCTGTACGGGGTTGGTCTACACCGACATCAGTCAAAGGGGTGCAACAGTTCTTGGGTTTCGCAAACTTTTACCGCAAGTTCATCCGGAACTTCAGCTCAGTGGCGGCACCGATCTCTGATCTCACCAAGAAGACTGGTGCACCGTTCCTCTGGACACCCAAGGCTGAGGAGGCATTCCAGGATCTCAAGCGCCGCTTTTCCTCAGCACCCGTGCTGGTTCTCCCTGACCCTTCACAGCCTTTTATTGTGGAAGTGGATGCATCCAACGTCGGGGTCGGGGCTGTTCTCTCTCAGCGATCCAATGGCAAACTGCATCCTTGTGCATACTTCTCACGTCGCCTCAACCCTACTGAGTCCCGCTATGATGTTGGGGATAGGGAGCTGCTGGCAGTGAAAATGGCGCTGGATGAATGGAGACACTGGCTGGAGGGAGCGCAGCACCCTTTTCTTGTGTGGACGGACCACAAGAACCTGGAATACCTTCAGCAAGCCAAGCGTCTTAACCCTCGACAGGCCCGGTGGGCCATGTTCTTCAGCCGTTTTGATTTTACCCTCTCCTATCGTCCAGGCTCAAAGAACACTAAGCCAGATGCTTTGTCCCGGCAGTTCTCCTCGCATGACACGGAGGGAGAGGTCAGCACCGTGGTCCCACCCTCCCGCATTGTTGCCCCGGTACGTTGGGGTATTGAGACTGCTGTCAGGCTGGCTCAGCGTCAAGAGCCGGATCCTGGAACAGGCCCTCCAGGTCTCCTGTTTGTACCCAGCCGGGTACGGGCCAAGGTCCTCCAGTGGGGCCACTCGTCCAACCTCACCGCACACCCTGGGTCCCGGAGAACCTTCGAGTTCCTTCACCGACGGTTCTGGTGGCCAGGCATGGAGAAGGAGGTGAAGGCCTTCGTGATGGCCTGCCCAGTCTGCACCCAGAGCAAGAATCCCCGCCAGCCTCCTCAAGGTCTGCTTCGTCCTCTGCCCATCCCAAGGCGTCCCTGGTCCCATGTGTCTGCAGACTTCGTCACTGGTCTCCCGAAGTCTGAAGGTAACACAGTTATTTTTGTAGTGGTCGACAGGTTCTCTAAGGCCTGTCGATTTATTCCATTACCTAAACTCCCCTCTGCTTTTGAGACCGCCACACTCATATTTACCCATGTTTTCCGAGTCTTCGGGCTCCCTCAGGACATTGTGTCGGACCGTGGGCCACAGTTCACGTCTCGGGTGTGGCGGGCATTCTGTGGACTCCTGGGTGCTACGGCCAGCCTCAGCTCCGGCTTCCATCCCCAGTCTAATGGACAGACGGAGAGGTTGAACCAGGACCTGGAGACCACCCTGAGGAGTCTGGCAAGGGACAACCCGGCATCCTGGAGTTCCTGGCTGCCATGGGCGGAGTACGCCCACAACACCCTCCAATCTTCAGCAACCGGCGTGTCTCCTTTCCAGTGTCAATTCGGCTTCCAGCCTCCTCTGTTTCCGGAACAGGAGGTTGACACTGGGGTTCCTTCGGTCCACCACCACATGAGGCGCTGCCGGAGGGTGTGGAAGAGCACGCGCAAGGTGCTGCTGCGGAGCTCCAGGTCCGCCCAGGCCCAAGCCAACCGTCGCAGGAGGCCAGCCCAGCATTTCCGCCCGGGTCAAAGGGTTTGGCTGTCCTCCAAAGATCTTCCCCTGCATGTCGAGTCCCGCAAGCTGGCCCCCCGCTACGTTGGGCCCTTTAGGGTGGTTCGTAGAATCAACCCTGTCTCCTACCAGCTCCAGTTGCCCCGGTCCCTTAGAATTCACCCCACCTTTCATGTCTCCCTGCTACGCCCGGTCCTGTCCTCGCCGCATTCGCCTGCTCCCAAGGCCCCGCCTCCACCCCGTATTATTGATGGTGGGCCTGTTTTCACGGTCCGCCGGCTCCTCAATTCCCGCCGTGTCCGAGGCGGGCTGCAGTACTTGGTCGATTGGGAGGGCTATGGTCCTGAAGAGCGCTCCTGGGTTCCGGCCCGGGATATTGTGGACAAGGATCTTTGTAAAGACTTCCACCTTGCGCACCCTGACTGCCCGAGGAACGTCAGGAGACGTTCGTCGGAGAGGGGGTCCTGTTAGGGGCTATGGCTCTCCTGGCCACTAGGAGTCACTGTGGTTTTTGTTTTGAAAGACTTGTGTTTGATGTTTTGTTTGCCACATGCTCCTGCCCCGCCCTTTGTCATTGTTTCCCTCCATTTTGTTTCCTGACCACCTGTTTCCAATTGTTTTTGTGATTATGTGTTCAATTGGTCTGTGTATTTAAGCCCTGGTTTTCTGTTGTTAGTCACTGAGTCTTTGTTACCTGTCCACGTCCCTGGTGAGCTTTTAGTTTTGATAGCGTTTGCCTTTTGCATTTCTGGACTTATATGCTCTTTGTTTTTGGAGAGTTTTTTGTGTTACCCAGTTTTTACTTTGGATTTTCTGTGCCGTTTGTGGACCTTCTGAGTTTCTTTAAAGGAATAAATGAAAAACATCTTTGGTTTGAACCTCTGCACCTGAGACTACTCTCTCTACTTTGACTTTTGCACAGTAGTTAACTCAATTACCCGCCAAGCCGGCGACCCGGATCCTATTCCCGAGTCGACCTAACAGATTTGTGCAGTTTAAATGCTGCAGATGTTCACAGATTAAATGTCGACCATTTAAACTGCACAAATCTCTCACTCTGTGCTAATATCGACATCACAAAATCGATTTTAATTGTAGAATCAGTCTGAGTGAACAAGTTCCTTCTGTTTTCTTTAGGACCATAATGTTAGTGTTGCCCAGTCGTTCACTGATGCTCGTCATTGTTTCCTTTAAGTTTTTGTCTTTCTTCCCTTGATCGTTGTGGATAAATTCTTCATGGACAGAATCTGTTCTTTGTTCCTTGTTGGATGAAGATTTGGTGTTGGGGCAGATTTATGAAGCTGGTCAAAAATATACGACACTTTTCCACTCTAGGGTCTAAGGACAGGGGATGACTGGACCATGTTTCATTTGCTGCTTTACATGAATGTTGTTTATTCCTGTTCTGATATGTCTGTGTGTATGTTTTACTCTTAGAGGCAACTGTTGTTGTGATTTTGGGCGCTACAAAATAAATTGAATTGAATTGAATTGAATTCACCAGTGACCCCACGGTGATCCCACGGTTTGTCAACTGTCTTCGTCCCTCGATCGCCCCCTGCATGAACAGCAGTATCCTAGCAACCCATGCCGAAGGCATGGGACATGCATATTTGTTCTTGCTAACAACTCATCATCAACAGTGAGTCAATGGGCAAACCCCAGGCATTCATCGTTGTCAACTGTCTTCGTAAGACAGTTCGTAAGACGCGAAGCACTCAACTTCGATCCTCGATCGCACCCTGCGTGAACAGCAGTATCCTAGCCTGCATATTTGTTCTTGCTAACAAGTCATCGTCAACCATTCATGAAAAATATTTTACTTTCACTGAATAGTCTCAATGACAATGGCACAATGACTCTTTATGTCATCCTGATCAAAAAAGTCATTTTGTACGGCGTTTCCCTGGCGATGTCCCAAAGTGCCCATATTCGTCACTGTTAACACATCTGTATCTCCAGTGTGTGTGGACTTTATGTGTTTAGTGACAAGTTCAGCCCAAAGCCACAAACACACAGAGACAAGAAGCTCATCAGCGCCACCCGGGGAGCGCCGGGTCGGCCGAGTGCCAAGCGTGGCCCGCGAGGGACGTTCGATGCCGCTTGTGGCTTTAATTAGGCCCAAGCCCCTACAGGGCGTAGGGCCTACTACTTTCGCAACGATGATGCCTGGGCACAGCCAATGCATATTTGTTATATGCATGTTATATGCATATCATCGTCAAGATTGAGTGAATGGGCGAAGCCCATTCAATCGCCGTACATCATCTAGAGAAGTCGGGCTTCAAACAATAGCTGAATTTTTTGATAACTGTCACGGTTTACATGCGGCGAAGCCGCAAAATTGGTTAAGATTTTTTGCAATTTTCCCATGTCTAAATTTGCTCCCGTTCAGCCATAAAAATTCTGATTGTCCAGAAATTTGAATCACTTGTAAAACTTTCGTGCCAAAGCCGACTAATTGTGACACGAGCAAAACTGGTGTGATAGCGCCCCCTGCAGGACACAACAAAATTTTGCATGGAGAGTCAAAATTTTAGTTTTTCCAAAATGTTTCAAATTTTGGAGAACGTTACTTTGGGCAAGCTCAATCAAAAAAGTCAATGTAAACCATATGGTATTTTTAACCGTGTTGCCATGGTGATGCTCCAAAAGGCCAATGTTACCCTAATGGAAAAATTTCAACAATTTCATACATTTCAAAGTGATATAACGGCTTATTAGTTTCATTGAAGAACATGAAATTTGGCACAGTGATTCTTCAGGTCAGCCCGAACAAAAAAGTCCACGGGGTTAAAGTTGTAATTTGCACGGTGTTGCCATGGCGATGTCCCAAAGTGCCCATATTCGTCACTGTTAACACATCTGTATCTCCAGTGTGTGTGGACTTTATGTGTTTAGTGACAAGTTCAGCCCAAAGCCACAAACACACAGAGACACCCGGGGGAGCATCAGCACCACCCGGGGGAGCGCTGGGTCGACTGAGTGCGAAGCGGGGCCGCGAGGGCCTTTCTATGCTGCTTGCGGCTTTAATCTGTCTTTATATTCGCTGCATCGTCGTCTGAGCTGCAGGGTTCCAATTGTGAGAAAAAAGTAACAGCTTATCATTCGAAAATTATGGTACTTTTTTTCCCCCAGTTTTTCATAGTCTCTTTAAAGGGACCATATTATACTAGTTTCTGTTTATTTCATTCAGAAAGTATAAAAGACATAACATTAAACACACAAGAAAAGAATGAAAAGTCATCTTGTTATCTGTTCCCTCTTTCTTTTTCCAGATAATACATTCACACAGATACTTTAAAACATTTCAAATCAATACATTTCATTTCAATCACAATTATGAATCAGTTTCAAATAGAGGTCGTCACTTTTATGCACAACAGCTTAATTTTTGTTTTCATACAAACACATTGCACTGGATTTAATGTGTTTATTTAAATTTTAAATGCATTTGTTATTCTTGATCCTTTCGTTTCTCTGTCTGTCATGTACTCCTGTCACAACGATGCTTCACTCCATCACCTTGGTTCTGAATCTGGGTTTTTAAACATGTCAGTTCCTTTTAACTCTAGTGGTTTGTTCTCATCTCTAACAGTCTATTTACAGGAAACACTCTGCACTTTGCTTTGTACATGACTTAAGTCAACAATATCTCGCATTTTCTACTCATTTAAGTTGAATAAATAACAGGTTGGATGGCTCTATATTGACTGTTGGAGATCATTCTCAAAGCCTTTTCTGTCAAATAAATAATGTAGTTTCCTCATCACAAACAGACCTCAAGTTGTGTTTTGTTTCATTTTTATTGGAGCGACATCACTGGGAATTTTTAGAGGAAAAAGTAATAAATATAGTATTTTGAGATGTGTATGTTGAAAATATCGTACAGAGAGATTTGGATATTGTTCCATCCCTAATGATAATACATGTTGTACCAAATGACTGGTCAAAGCGTTTTAGAGTCAGTCTTGTTATTCTGTAGAATATCGTAATATCGTGAACTTTCCCACCATATCACAATAAATACCGTACTGTGATATTGTATCGTGAGACTTGGATATTATTACATTATTATAGTTTTTAACATTCAAAATCCTGTCAGTTTGGTGACATATTTGATATCACTGGGAATTTTGAGACTAAAATGACCGATATTTGTTGAAAACCAGCAGAAGACCGTTATTTAAAATGGTGCGAATTGTGAATGGAGTGACGAAGGTGGAGATTTTTTACACATAACTACACTTAAAACTCAAAAGGACCAATGTGCATTTTTTATTGTTGTTCAGTGAGATGTCCGATGGCTGACGAACAGGCAGTCCGGCAACGGATGAATCACATTTTATATCACTGCTGTTTAATCATTTCTATGTATATATGCAATAACTTTAATGGAAGAAGTGATCAAGAACAAAAGCTTCTTATAAAACACAGAAATATGAGAAAGATGTTTGAGACATTTACAGACGGGGGCAGGTTTTTCACTGGTGACACATGTCAGTTTGTAGTCGTGGTATAAGCGCAGTAAACAACTTGGAGTCGTGTAAATAAATAATAATGGAAAGAGAGGTTTACGTATTATCTTTTAAACCCATAGAGCTGCTCTTTCTCTGTCAGATCATCTCTCAGGAGGACGGGTCATTGTGTGTGGATTTTAGTGACAGTAGCGCCTCCTTTTGTCTGACCGGCTGCAGGTGTAAGACTCAGTGTCACGTTTGACAGTTGCTACGATGACAGTTCTGCTAACACAAAAGCTCAAATCCACCCTTTATTCATGGGCTTACTTTGCTATAAGCCGTTCTTCCTCAATCAGACTGTTGGCCAAAGTAAAGTATGAACTATTATTGATTGTTTTTTGTTTGTTTGTTTTTTTGTTTTGTTTTTTACTATGGTACTGTTTTTTTTTTATACTACGATCACCTCATACGCAATTTAGGGTATTTATTCTTATCAGGGGTCTTCCTCATTGCTGCATTTAAATATCTTCTAAAGGTGCTTCTCAGTGGTGTTTAAGTTTCAGTCAAAGGTCTCCGCAGTCTAACAGGACTGGTCAGGGAGGGTCACCAGATCTGTGTCAGGGCAGTTTGAGGAGAGGAAGAGACAAAAGTGTTCCTCCTCTCACTGTTCCTCCATCCCTCCTCCTCCCGCAGTGTGATCACAAACTGCTCGTGTTGGAGCTGACAGGGTGACAGGGACCTACAGTTTTCAAAATTCTCAAAATGTCAGTAGTTAGCTCTGGCTTCGCTCTGCACTGCTCTAGCTCTTCTTGCTCTGATTGGTCAAAGTGGTCACCTGACACACTTGCCCATGCTCGTATTTCCTGTGGAAGATCTTCTGCCAGATATGCTGCCACATATGGTGTAATGCTGTGTTCTATTGTGCTCAGAAAAGCGACTTCCACCCTGGGAAAGGGCAAAGGAACGGCCAGTCAGCTCAGAGTTTGGAAACCCACATTCAGGCTAGTTTGGCGCAGACCCAGTTGGATGGACATCTGAACATGTAATAGTCAAACTGCCATAATAGAGTCACCGACAGCTAATGTTAGCGAACAGACTCTATTTATTAGCAGGAGCTAGCGTTAGCAATGTTAACTGCATAAGCTAACAAAATAAACATGAAACTGTGTCGGGCATACATATTTTCCCGACTGTTGTAATGGAACACATTTACATCAGATGTCGGGAGAACTTTACTGACTTCCGACACTCAATAGAACATAGTATAAAAAGCCTGTAGCTTCTTAAATGTCCAGCTAGGCTCTTGCACAGTCTCCATGGATACGGGAAAAACAAAGATCTTATTTCCCACAATCCAGCAGTCTCTTACCTGTGGTCTTTGACCTGCTCATGCTGCACTTCTTAGTTGGCTAAAATCCCATGAAATGATGTTATAAACTGAGCTCCAAAAAGTTTCAAAACCTGCTCAGTGTGTGAGTCAGAAAGTTGCCACACAAAGCCTGACACGGCTCTGCTGATGTGTTTATTTAGCCCTGAAAGGCATTTGTTATTCTTTGTTGTTATTCTCTGTGCCAGGTCTGTTCTGTGAACAACACACTTGGATTTGAATTTAAATGTGTGTTGAAAAATTGTGTTGGCTTCACTTCTGTGCCATTTCTGCTTCTGTCTCTTTCAGCCGTGTTCTCCATTGTTGGAAATCTGCTGGTCCTTATCATGGCGTCCAAACGCTCTTCTAAAATGAAGCCGCCAGAGTTGCTCAGTGTGAACTTAGCGGTGACGGATCTGGGAGCAGCCATCACCATGTACCCTTTAATGGTGGCGTCGGCCTGGAGTCACCACTGGCTGGGAGGGCACACCACCTGTGTGTACTACGCCATGGCTGGGTTCCTCTTCGGTGTAGCCAGCATCATGAACCTGGTCATCTTGGCTATTGTGAGGTTCATTGTGTCTCTCAACATGCATTCTCCCAGTAAGTACTTTTTACTCCACTTATTTCAGAGGATCATTAAAGGGCCCATATGACCCTGTTTTTAATCTGTTGTGACCTGGACTTGTGTTTTGTTTCATTCACATGTTAAACGCACAAATGCTGCATATTTAGGCGGAGTTCCTCTCAAACAGAAACACTGGGATAATTTCAGCTCTGGAATTTCCCATCTCTACGGAACAAAAGGCAAACGTAGTTGTTCACTTGAAAACTACCACTACATGACATCACAAGGTGTAACAGCGTTTTGAGCTTTGGAGATGTAGACAGACTAATAATAAAAGATGACTAAAACACAACTCGGTCTGTTTTTGAGGAGGTAACAACAATACAATAAGTGTTGCACTGTCTTCCTAAACCTTATTTCCACTTGTACATTTACATTTATATCATTATGTCTTATCTGACACCTGTCTCCTGTTTTTGCTACTTATTTATACTATAATTTCTACTATCGCCATTTATATTTTTTTCCCTTTGTTATTATGATACATTGTGATTAATTAATTAATTAATCATTGCATTTCTATAGCGCCTTTCCAGACACCCAAAGCTCTTTACAGTTCACTGTTCGTTCACTCCTCACTCTGTGGTGTCAAACACAATTGTAGCCACAGCTGTGCTAATCCAATCTGCACCATCGGCCCCTCTAATCACCACCACTCACTCACACTCTACTTTCATACTAGGCAATGTGTCTTGCCTAAGGACACAAGGACAGTTTTTGTGTGACTGGCGCCCCCCTGTGGCACCTGATGTCATCCCAGTCCTGACCAGGCCCTGCTGAGCTTCTGAGATTTGACGAGATCAGGCTTTGACACGTCAATGTCATGTAAAAATCCGGTATATTTACATTCATGCTGTACATGCTTGTCTGTTCATTATGCATTGTCTCGTTTAAATAAATAAAAAAAGTGACCACAAATGATGTGTGTGATGTGAGCTGCTCTGTCCAAATAATTCCCCTTGGGGATCAATAAAATCTGTCTCAATCTAAGTCTATAACATGGCTTAACGCTCACTGAATCATTTTTGCATTTTATTTTTAATTGTATTTATTTATTTGATTGGGACAGTGCATGTTAATGAACAGACGATAAAACATGACCCTAAACACACTGGATTGTAGCCAAGAGCTAGTTTTCATCATTTGTCCCAAAGGGCAGGGGTCACAGTGGGGCAGACAAATACAGGACATTTCATAATACAAAAATATAGCACAGTTTCCCATTCCCTGAATAATTTTTGCATAATATAGAGATGACACATGAATCTGCATTACACAGTATAACTTTGTGTATCCATAACATAGACAAATTACTTTCTAGAACTCATTTTAATATCATCACAAACATCTCAATATAAAACACGGTCATCAAAGCAGAAACTACAGCACCAAAGGAATTAATAATGAGAAAAATTAAAAAACCTGTCACATGGATTTAAACTTATCTCCGTATATTTTTACATTACATTAAATTATCTAAGAGAAAACTGAGGGAGCTGAGGCAGATTAAAGGCCTGAATAATGCATAGAATATTAAACCTTTACAATGCTGCATATATTGGGACTTTCTATTGGAATCTCATAAAGGCTCATTGGCCATCGCCAACCGATCGACCGGTGAAAAATTTGATAAAATGGGCATCGCGACAATGCCCAAAGTGCCCCCACTCGACAGCGCCCCTGGAAAATTCAAAATTCTCAAATGAATG
This sequence comes from Odontamblyopus rebecca, assembly GCA_030686955.1. Lineage (NCBI taxonomy): Eukaryota > Metazoa > Chordata > Actinopteri > Gobiiformes > Gobiidae > Odontamblyopus > Odontamblyopus rebecca. The sequence continues at coordinate 34,092,685 of CM060673.1, forward strand.
GGAGGCTGAAAGGCATATTTAGCCATAGGTCAACAAAATTTGGGGCAGTGATAGAACTCGAGGAGACAAGCAAAAAAAGCCGATCATTGTGCGTCTCTATGACCAACAGGAAGTCGGCCATATTGGATCAAAAAATTTGCCACTGTTTTGACTGTGTGTACGCAAAACTCATCTAGTCCCTGGTTTTGGTCCAAACAAGCTCAGATTTGACATGTCACATCTACAGATGTGGGTCCACACATGTGGACACACATGTTTTTTTGAGCTCCTCCTCACGGTTTGTCCGTAGCACGCCGGCGAATAACACCTTCATTTCCTGTTTCTTTGATGCCCTCTCACGGCCACAGGCTTTGGCCTACAGAGCTCAAACTCACATCACTATTGTGTGATCCCGGCCTGAATGTGATGAAATATGAAATATAATAAAAGTGAACTCTGTAGCGCCACCTAGTGTATACGTGAAACGTCAACATGATTGGAGTTGTACCAGATTTGGGGATTAAATTCTATGCGTGTCTATGACCAAAAAGATACATTATGGATATGGGGTATTTTCCATGGTTGGCCAGCAAGAGTGCAAAGACTCCCCCAAAAACTATGTTTAAAGACACACTATGTAACTTTTCTGGTGAAGGTCTTAGTCTGACAGTGCTCTTGATTATAAAAGTCATGTGACCTGTGGCCTAGTTTCTATAATTTGGCTCTATATAGTTTGCATTTTCAAATATTAAAGGTGCATTATGTAATTTTTCTGGTAGACGAGCTGTCGGGAGGAGAGAGTGTCGTGCCAGGGGGGTCGCGAGTCCTCGGCGGTCACGTGGGAGGGACGTGTGCGCTGGGGCGAGGGCCATCATCCTGCGAGCTGCTTTAATTCATATTATTATTACCTCTTAACCACAGGGTCTTCCTCATGAATCCTCTGCACACTGCTGTTGGATCCTTGGACAAGACACTGCACATAGTATCTGACATAATTGCATTACAGCACTATTTATTATTTCTTCACAAAACTGAAGTGAAATATTGTCCAAAGATTGATTATTAAAGATCTTTTGTTGCGCAGAATGGACTCTTGTGAGCTTGTGAGTCGTGTTATAATGTTGTTTCTGGTCAGTTTGTGATGAGGAAACAACATTAAAACATAGATCAGTAAACTGCGTAATATGGGCCTTGTAGAACATTTCAGGCAGGACAGTTATATTTCCATTGTGACAGCAGAATAGTTGCATAGTTCACCTTTAACTCATGATACTGTGACAAACCTAAGAAAAGTCCCTGACAGCACCGTAGACACAAACACCACACACTGAGGTTGGGCGGTAATACAATATTCGAGGTATCAAAAAGTAGCAGCAGTATCAGTTTCATTACCATCATTAAAAAAAATCGGCAGATCATAAGGACCTAATATAATATTAGGAGCATTTTGGCTTCAGGCTGAATGACCAGGGAGAGATGCAAATGTTGCCGGAGCTACGACCCTGCATCAGGCCAGAGATCCACCACACGGGGCACAGCATCGACTTTCTCCTCTCCGCTCTCTCTCCTCTTCAAACTTCGCTCCGCTTGGAGATTTCCATCCACATGCAGCGAAGAAGAAGAAAAAAACCTGACTGATGCTTTCTGTGTGACATTGAGCCAAAAAGTTTGACATGGAGATGTTTATTGAACGCCAAGAGTCAAGAGGAGACATGCTGAAAGTTCCTGCTTGAGGGTGAAGTCAGACTTTCATGGAGGAGACGGTAACTTCTCCGAGAGCACAGGGTCTGTCAGATACAACATGCTGCAGTGGGAATTATCACACACCCTGGACTGTCGCCTTTTACTTTTTATTCTGAATCTGCCTCTTCTGCTCTTTTCCTGTCTTGGCATGTCCCAGATCATTAAATGGAGGGAGATACGCGCTGGAGAAGTTTCTGAATGGTTTAGGTGCAAGATACAAAATAATTCTTAATTAGTCACAGTAATACTGTGTACCCCGGTAAAATACTGAGAAGGTTTAACGGTATCAAAGTTTGGATACCGCCCAACCCTTGCATACACTGTCCGATGAGGTAGCAGGAGGTAGCAGCTCCAGTGTGTTCACAAAACTGCACCAAAACAGGCCTGAAGACTTCAGAGTGGTACAAGCTGAAAAGAGCAAAGTTTGACCTTATAACTCTTATTTTCTGTTTTTTGGAAAAGAAAAAAAGTTGTTTGCAGTTTCTAAATTCAAAACTTCAGACTGAAACCGTGTGGTGTTACATGAACTTGTCATAGTTTTGCTTTGTGTTGTAGCTATTCACACTTTGCAGCTAATATCATCAACATCTGCTGAGGGTGTGTTGCTATCTGTACGCACTGCTCTGTCTGACGCTGCAATCTGACCATTATTTCAACACAAGAACAGATTTAGCTTTAACAACAGGTGAGATGTTTTTTACTGTTAACATAAGCCAACAGTATTTTAGCTTGTAGTGATCACAGACTCCTGAAAATGTGCTGATCAAAACTTTTGCTTCATGACATCACAAGGTGGAACAGAGCATTCTGAGCTTTGGAGATGTAGACAGACTAATAATAAAAGAAACATGAAACAAAACACAAGCCCAGGTCTGTTTTTGATGAGGTCACATTTTAATAAGGCTTCAAGCTCACAAGATAAATTTTGCGTAATATTGGACTTTTAAGGATCAAATATTGCACAAAAAGTGAAATACAACACACAAATTTAAAGAAATAACACCTTATACCATTATTTGAAAGATTTCACTGCAAGCTTCTATTTACATAATCATTTTTGCACTATATACTGTACAACAAAATCAAATTACAACAATTTTCAATAATGGCCAAATGTAGTAGTTTAGTGGGACTTTGCGATTATGATTTTATTTGCAATATAAGAAGTCCAAACACAAATGCCACAACACATCAGAGACTCCCTGACGTAACGGAAACCCAACAGTGAGGAAGAGGACAGATTTATGCTTCTAAAAATAAACAAGTGGTGACACACAATGAATACATGGACACATATTTCTGCCTGGCAAGTTGTAAGACTAACCGACCCTCGCTTTAGCTTTAACTGTGTAAGAAAACGTGGAAAGTCTTTATGTCATGGGGTGAAACAAGTGTGAAATATTAATGAGCAACGAAACTGTCCAGGAAAGTTCTACGTGGACACGTTAGAAGAAGAAGATGAAATAGATACACTAATGGTTGGACACTGGGATCCTGGAAAAGATGGACACTCTAGAGAATAACGTCTAGTAGTTTATTGATACGGGGAGTGTTCTGTGCATTGCTCCTGAACAAGTTTGGGATCGATGCTGAGGTGGTGATGGTCCATGATGAGCTAATCAGCTCTGTGGCATTTCAGTGCTGTTTTAATGATCCCAGACTTCCTCCCTCACAGCTGCTGTGGTCAGAGAACTGTCCTCGGGCTTCCTCTGTCTCCTTCATTACAAAGTGTTTTAAAGCTGCACTCAGGCATTTTTAGAACATGAGGTGTCAGTGACTATTGGACCAGAGACTCACATTATCGACTCAGGTTTCTCACATTAAAATTGCAGAAAAAAGTGTGTGAAAAAAGTCAATATTATATCATATATCATGGAATGTACTGATTTCATGGCAAGTTAGTGAAATTGAAAATCCTACATATGTTGTTACTAAGGATGTAACAGTAACCAAAATCTGGTGATATCGTATCGTCAAAGGTCTCACAATTATATCATGACCATCACAATATATCGAATCCCAAGTCTCTTTGCTTAAATGAACAGTTCTGATGCAGAAATAGCTTAAAAAATAAAAAAAAAACTGAGAGAACTACATAGACCATGATCCTTTGCTCCGTTTCAGTGCAGACGACATGAAGAAACTGTTCTAAGCACTTTTACATCTTCATTCTTTGGATTAAGTCTGTGAAGCATTTTTAGAGGAAAAAGGAACAGATTCACAGTTTTGTGCCTCCACAAAATATTGCCATAAATCTGATACGGTGAGATGTTTATGGTGAAAATATCGTACAGAGAGATTTGGATTTCGTTCCATCCCTAATGACAATAAATGTTGTACCAAATGACTGGGCAAAGCATTTTAGAGTCAGTCTTGTTATTATGTGGAATATCGTAATATCGTGAGCCTCCCCACCATATTGTGAGCTTTCTCACGATATTGCAATAAATATCGTACCGCGAGGTTCATACCCTGACGATATCATACTGTGAGACTTGGATATCGTTACACCCCTGTTGTTCGGGTCAAATACACACCTGGAGTTGTGTTTTGTATCATCCACATGTTTGAGTAACCCTTTATTCAATAGCAAGGACCACGCCGACAACACATGTGCGACGAGAAAAGAGTTTATTACATGGAGACGAGGTGGGTCGGCTGGGTTGAGACTCAGGGTGGGGGTTCAGTCTCAATCTTCACATGGCTCAGGACCCCCCTCGTACTCATCTTAGGTCTGGAAGTGAACAGGTCGGGGTTGGGAGGGTGGGGTCGAGTTATTCAGGACAAACTGGGTTGCCGGGATAGGCTGCTACAAATAGGCTTCTGGGAAGTGAGCTGTGATTCGCTGGAGAGGAGGCGAGGACGACTGAGGCGTGGTCCTGCTCCTGAACCTAAGCTAATCATATTAATTACATTTATTCTCCAAAGCTCAAAATGCTCTGTTCCACCTTGTGATGTCATGAAGCTGTAGCTACATTTTACCTTTAGTTCTCTAGAAATTGGCAATTCTCGGATTGAAATCATCCAAATTATTCTGAAAGTGAAGGCGTAGGGAGCTGAAACTGGAGTGCAGCACATTCTGTATTACCACATGACATCACAAGGTGGCACAGAGTGTTTTCAATCTGAGAGAAAAACACAGCCAAAGTATGCAGGATTTGTAAGTAAAAGTTAATGTATTGAAGCATCTGACAGAGGCGCTGGAGTTACAATCTCCTCGAGTTTATCCCTAAATTACTCTATTTGATGCCTTAAAATAAATTCAAGAAAAATAAATATTAATAAATATTGAATTTTCCTTCTTTCACTGGATGCATCATTGGACGATTGATTTGTCATACCTGCCATTCGCTGATAAAAAATAAACTGAATAAATGAGGCAAATTACAGCTTTCAGTCTGAAACTCTTAAAATGTTAATGAGAAATTGGGGGGAAAAAAGCTCAAATTAATTAAAAAGATTCCTGCTGAAAAAGTATGAACAAATCAATATTTTTTATCTCAGGGAATGTGTAATTATTTCTTTAAGTTCTTAACTCATAAAAAGTTGTTGCATATAGTGGCACATTGAAAGGATCATCTGAGGCTGACTTCTGTCTCTGTCTAATCTTATGGCTGTTATTGGTTTCTTATTGTAGATTTCATTAGAATCTGCAGGGGTTAGATTAAGGTTTCTTGTCCTATATTACACAAAATTGCCTCTCGTGAGCTTTAAGTCATCTCAGAAATGTTGTTAGCTCCTTAAAAACAGACTTGGAGTTGTGCTTTCAGTTTGAGAGAAGAACTCCTAAATATGCAGGATTTTTGTGAGAAAATAGTGCACAGTGGAAATTAGAATTAGAAGAAGAACTGATGCTCTTCTGAAGGCAAAGCTCACAGCAAATAAATAAAAGATGAAAATAAATGATGAATCCATTTTTTTAAGCCATTCCTACTTCCCAGTACTGTATATGTTAATATATATGGTGATATATATATGGTAATGTAGGTTCAGTTTACACTTAAAACTACTGTGAGCCCCTTGTACTAAAGGTTGAATAAACATGTGCTGTAACGGCTGATTTGAGCACCTCTACGTTTTGCAAATGTAATAGTTGTTTACAGTTTTCATTTTAGCAGCGTATTATTGATCCTGTACACAGGTCACATGGACAAGTGCGCAGACGACAGACATAAAAAACATAAATATGTCCCTTCATCATGGGAACAATGAGCCTGAAGGACCCTTAGACCCCGAGACAAGAGGGTGTAATGGCCTGGACCATAATGATGCCTGATCAGGCTCTGTCTCCAAAGGCCTTTTTCTGGGTACTTACTGATGGTAATTCTGTACTCCATTTCTATTGGCGGAATGTTGAGCAGTTTCCGTGGAAACACATTAGCACACGTTAAAAAAACACAGAGGAAAAAGTCTGAAAATTAAAAAAAAACTAACTAATGGCTTTAAACAGCACATTTTCAGGAGTCATTCATGGTCCTGTTTAGATGGTTTTATGTGATTTTCAACATAAATGTGAAAGTGACTGAATGAAAAACTGTTGGATAATGTTTACTATACTGTGACTGTAATTGTAGGTGTGAGGGGCCTGTTTCTGGTCAGCTCTTTCTGGTCAGATTGTGTTCAAACAAAGATCAGATTAAAGTCTAACCTGAGTAACAAATCTTCAGACAGAGTAGTGCTTACACCCCTATGAACTAACATCAAGGACCATGTTGTCCACCCTCCTGTGGGCTCACCACCTGCAGAGGGGTTCATAGGGGGGTCAGGTGCTATGAGGATTGGGCAGCACGCTGCCCCCGCGACCCAGCCGGATTAAGCGGGAGAAGATGGATGGATGGATGTTATATTATAATTAAGCCTATTTTAGATGCATCCCACAAATATAACCATTTTGTTTTGCAAAACCTAAACATAAAGTCTCAAAATGCGACAGGTTGATCACCCGTATGTGATCTGTGTTAATGATCCGTGTGCGTAATCTGTGTTAATGATCCGTGTGCGTAATCTGCAGGGCACATGTGAGCATTAGTGTGTGCAGAGGGTTTCAGCTGCTGGGCAAAAGAGCGACTCCGTGGACTGGACCTGTTCCATTTCAGGACGGCCTGAAGGGCTGCAGCCTCCACAGCCGACAAAGGACCCAGCCTTATTGGGACATATCTTATGATTGTATATTAGCATCGTCATGGTAATAAATGTCAGATGTCAGATGCCAAAAGATTTGACACTCGCAAATACTGATGATGATGAATACCACAATGATCATTAAAAATATATAAAATATATGCTTTTTTATACAATATCATTCCCATTTTCTTTACGTGACCTCTGTGTACTCTGTGATACAAGCCAGACATGTTCAAATCAAATATAGTGTTTACTGATAATAACTGTAATGTTGAGTTATATTATATAAAACCTTTTTTTTTTTTTTTTGGTAAGAAAAAACTAGTCCTGATGCACATTATTCTAAAACTATTCAAAAACTGAATGTGTTTTTTACAGTATGCTTAAATTTACACTTTACAGTGTTAATTAAGTAACACTGCACCAAAGTTCCTGTTTAACCCCGAAATCAAGAGTTATATTAATGTTTTGAACTCTCAGAACATAATCGCTCACACTTTGTAGGGTTTTCCTGATTTAGCTGCACAACTCACAGAGGTGATTTTTACACTTGTGCAGGTCATTTATTTAGCCAAGACTTTCTGTATTTTCCTTGTGTGCACAGAGGAGAAAATCAGCTGGAGGAAGGTCAAGCTGATGTGCGTGTGGATCTGGCTGTACGCTCTCCTGTGGGCAGTGCTCCCCCTCCTGGGCTGGGGGCGCTATGGTCCCGAGCCCTTTGGCCTGTCCTGCTCTCTGGCCTGGGGGGACATGAGGGAGGAGAGCTTCTCTTTCGTCATGTCCATATTTGTGTTCAACCTTCTCCTCCCCACCGTCATCATCATGAGCTGCTACTTCGGGATCTCCATCAAACTCTACGTCACCTACAAGAAAGCGGCACTGAGCTACAACCGTGTGCCCAACATTATCAAGCTACACCGCAGACTGCTCATAGTAAGTCCAATATGGGACTTTGCCATTTTTGCATCTTTGCATTTATCATAGTTGACGTGTTAATGAAGGTAATAAGATCATTACTTTATTTTAAATAAGTGATGATCAGATACAGGATATTACACCTTGGGCAAAATGTTTTTATCACCTTGACTCACCACACATTCATTATCACCACAGGACAAGAATGAGCAAAGACTTTTAACTCTGGTGGTGTTTGGTGTCGTATCCTTAAAGGAACTTTGAAATTAATTAATAAAATAATAAATTCAATACACATGACCTATGACCCCAGATACAAGGTGTCAGCAATATCCAATATGTTTTTTACTGATAAACCCTAAACTCCAGCACCTGCACCAATCCTGAGTCAGTGCTAGTGCAGCCTCTGCAGCTCAGGGAGGGAATTCTGGAGCTTATGAGTTTTCACATGAGACATGATCTGTGTATACAGGGTGTCCCAGGAAATTTGAGATCATTTTGCAGACCAAAAATCTGGCAATTCTTGTTGAAAATGTATTTGTATTTTTATTGTCACTTGTCACTGATGTTGATGTTGGTCGAACAGTTCCTTTAGCTCTGCAGAAGCTCCTCTTTACGTTTTTGGTACCAAGTCCAAATTTGTTTGCAGTTGGTGAAGTTTTTCCAAATTTTGCCTTGAAGGCTGCAGGGTCTGAGCAGATTCCAAGACTCAAAATGACTTCTCTTAGTACAGGGGTGTCAAACTCATTTTGGTCCGGGGGCCGTATGCAGCCTACTTTGATCCCAAAAGGGCCGGATCAGAAAACTCAGTTCTCTCTTCAAGTTATTGTATTTTTCTCCGTGTCTCGTAGTGGTGTTTAAGATTATATTCCTCGAGCAACGCCACTTGTTCCAAACACACTGAGCACAGATTTCCCATTCACCTCTGTCAACAAATAAGAATTAGACTATTTTTCTTGGGAAATCCTGAACTCAGCATCTGCTTTTCTCATTTTTTGACATTTTGCTGATGAGGGTCACGGTCGACAGTCAAAACGATCGTCCTTTAAGAGCGTTTGGAAAGAGGAAAGTCTTCATTTGTGCTGCTCTGGTGGGAGTCGCAACGTACAGAAACGCCCGAGACGCTGCTATGCTAAACGGTGCAGAAAATTAACAGAAAAATCTGAAAATTTTAAGTATTTTAATAGAAAAATCAGCCAAGGGCCAGATTAAAGGTCTTGGAGGGCCGGACCTGGCCCCGGGCCGCATGTTTGACACAAGTGCTTTATGGGAAGGTTTTCGGACTATGAGTGAGGAAGACGTGTTCAACATATAGTTCTACCCCTGGGCACTGAGCCATGGTCATGTTGATAATTTGATTTTATGTATCAATGTATCTAGAGTGCGCCATCTATTGGGAAACGCCAGAATTGCAAGAATAGAACTAATAAGTTTTATTACACTCCATTCAGGTTTGGCGGGTGGTGCTGTGCCCCTTTCTTCATGTCAGAGCAACTGCCCCTCAAAATTCCTGTGCACGTCCCTGGTCAGAAGCCAAAAAAGTGGTATTAAGAGGCTCAATACGTCTTTCTAACCCATCTGACAACAGCCACGAGTCTAACAAACCAAACGCTCTGCCTGGTTCACTCATTAGTGTCTGAAAACGTTAGGAAACAACTTTATAAGCAGCTTTACACTTCCCTCTGCTGATTTCCCACTGCACAGGCCAAAGCCCAAAAGACTCGATTGTCGACTCCAGCGGCGGCGAGAGGCTCGAGCCTCCAGAAGCAACAAGTGAAGATCGACTACTGACAGTGAAGAAGAAGAGAAACTGAAAGCTGTTGAAAGAAAATTATTCAGGAATGTATTTTTTAGCGCTTTAAAAAAATATAATTCACTCATAAATAAATGGGATTAGAAACGGCATCAGCGACCGAGTCTTTTGGGCTTTGGTGCAGTGGGAAATCAGCAGAGGGAAGTGTGAGGTGCTTATAAAGTTGTTTTCTAACGTTTCCAGACACTAATGAGTGAACCAGGCAGAGCGTTTGGTTTGTTAGACTCGTGGCTGTTGTCAGATGGGTTAAAGTGGTGTTAAGCTTCTTCAGTGCAAATTGTCGTTTTATGTGGAAGTTCAGAACTTGCCCCCATCACTACACTAGTTTGTTGCCTTGACAGACTCACTGCCACAGTGAGATCTCTGCTGAGGAAACACTGATCTGTGCCGTTTTTTGGCTTCTGACAGAATTCCACCTCCTCTAGAAACGGACTTTAGCTTCAAACGTGCTGAAGTTTCCCTTAAAAGCTTCAGTTTGGTACAGTTAAGACTGTAGTACCGTTTAAGGACAGTAAGAGCCCCCATTGTAAATGGACATAGCTAACCTGCTAGCCACCATAGTTCAAAATAGGAAACACCCCGAGGTGCTTCTAGCTCCATCTGAGTCAAACTGACTTTAATTTTAAAAATGGTCACTCACCCCTCTCTTAGTAACTGCTGCATTGAGCCTCGTCATTTTGGTCTTAAAATGTTTGTATTAACTCACTCTTCATGATCCTGGTGTTTTTATTTCGTTTTTTGTCCATAAATAAATGCCTATTCCTAATTTGGATCTCCAAATTTACTGTAACTGCTAGCCTCATGAGCTTCATTTGACTGGACCTAAATGCCCTGGGTGATGCTTCTTCCACATTTTTATACAGTCTATGCATGTTACTTAGTCCCTTTAACTCCCCTCCATGTCTGTGGCCTTTGCAGATCGCGGTCCTCATCAGCGTTGGCTTCATCGGCTGCTGGACTCCCTACGGTCTGGTCAGTCTGTGGTCCATCTTCAGAGGCAGTCGCTCCATCCCCCCCGAGATCAGCCTTCTGCCCTGTATGTTCGCCAAGTCCTCCACCGTCTACAACCCTCTCATCTACTACTTCTTCAGCCGGAGCTTCAGATCCGAGGTGAACAAACTGTGCTTTTCGTGGCACGCTCCCGAACTCTGCCACACGAGGAACTCCACTGACGATAACTCGATTTATGTGCTGGGGAATAATGAGAAACTCAGAGCACCGAGGCCCACGTTACCCGAGTCAACAGAGATAATGATGGCGACGACAGTGGGCTGAAGAACTCAAGGACAAGAGAACTGTCTGAGCAAAAATCCAAACATAAATGAAATACAAACCAGCGCTGTGAATGATCTCGAGGCACGAGGCAACATAAAGAGGGGGTCTTATGTGTTCATCTGGCATTTAGAATTTTACATTTGGCTCATTTTAAAGATCCTGTATTACACAAAATGGACTATTATGAGCTTTGACCCATGTTAGAAGTTTATTACCTCATCAAATCAGACCTGGAGTTGTGTTTCATTCACACAGGGTCACACTTCTGACCCTGGCTCCCATTGGGATCTCTCTCTGTCACTGCTGCTGTGGCCTCATCATTTTGGTCTTAAAATGTTCATATTAACCCGCTCTACACCATCCTGGATTTTTTTTTGCTATTTTGTCCGTCAAAAAAATCCTCTTCATAACATAGAGCCTGGCTCCAGATTTGCTCTTGTAACCGTGAGCATCACGAGCCTCATTTGGGCGGAGCTGAGCGCTGTGGGTGACGTCAAGGATGAGATAAAAACATTATAACGGTGAAAAGCACTGAACAATTGAACTCACATCATATGAGTCCTTTAAGTTTGGTGCAGGAGGCTCTGGTGCTGCTCTGGACGATATACTGACTGTTCATGTGGCTGTTTTCATCAAGCCCATGATTTTGATTTTTTCAGTTTCTATACATGATGTGATATAAACAGGTTATAGAGTTTATTCACACTTCAAAACTGGGACTAAAATTAGACTAAAGCAGGACTAAAACAGGACTAAAACAGGACTAAAGCAGGACTAAAGCAGGACTAAAGCAGGACTAAAACAGGACTAAAGCAGGACTAAAACAGGACTAAAGCAGGACTAAAGCAGGACTAAAGCAGGACTAAAACAGGACTAAAGCAGGACTAAAACAGGACTAAAACAGGACTAAATCAGAACTAAACCAGGACTAAAGCAGGACTAAAGCAGGACTAAAGCAGGACTAAATCAGAACTAAACCAGGACTAAAGCAGGACTAAAGCAGGACTAAAGTAGGACTAAAACAGGATTGAAATAGGACTAAAAGAGGACTAAATCAGAACTAAACCAGGACTAAAGCAGGACTAAAGCAGGACTAAAACAGGACTAAATCAGAACTAAACCAGGACTAAAGCAGGACTAAAACAGGACTAAATCAGAACTAAACCAGGACTAAAGCAGGACTAAAACAGGACTAAATCAGAACTAAACCAGGACTAAAGCAGGACTAAAACAGGACTAAAGCAGGACTAAACCAGGACTAAAACAGGATTAAAATAGGACTAAAACAGGACTAAATCAGAACTAAAACAGGACTAAACCAGGACTAAACTAGAACCAAACTCAAACTTCAAACCAGGACCAGACCAAGTGAAAGTCCATCATCTGTACAAAGAGTCCTGTGATTGGTTAATTCTTCTTGTCACTCATTCAAAGCCTGAAGAGGGGGGGGCACCTTCTCTCCTCCGACTGGAAAAAAGTAAATGATGTGTGTGAGCAGCAGCTGCTTTAGACCCAAATATTTAACTCTCTGTATTTCTTCATATGAAGACATGGTGGTTGATCTTCTCGCACTCATGCTTCACAGGAGTGCTCTGTTTGCATGTTCTTCCTGTGTTTTTGTGGGTCTATTCTGGGCACATCAATCCTCCAGATAACTGGGTTTCTAACCAAACCTAACTCAAGAACATGGAGATCCCCAGGAGCTTATCCCAGTGGTTGAGGATGCGTCAAATGCAGAAAATGAATTTCACAAAACCATTTTTAATCATGTGACTTCTGAACTTATTTTGGTAGAAACAATCAACTTTATATACAGCACTGTGCAAAAGCTCTGGGCAGGTGTGGAAAAAATGCTGTAAACTAGGAATGCTTCAAAAATAGAAGAGTTCATCATTTATTTTCATTAGTCAACAAAATGCAGTGAATGAACAAAAGAGAAATCTAAATCAGATCAGTATTTGGTGTGAGCTTTGCCTTCAGAAGAGCATCAGTTCTTCTAGGTTTTACTTGCAGACAGTTTGTGAAGGAACTGGGCTGGTCCCTGTTCCAAACATGTAGAAGAACTAAGCACAGATCTTGTGTGGATGGAGCTTCCTCACATCCTTCTGTCTCTTCATGAATCCCAGACTCACTCCATGATGTTGAGGTCAGGGCCTGTGGGGCCAGACCAGCACCAACACAACTTCTGACTCTTTACACTCAAGAGAGTTCTGAAGGACTCTGGCTTTTTCTTTTGTTCGCTCACTTTGCATTTTGGAAACTGATAAAAACAAACAATCATTATTTATATTTTTGAATACATCCTTTGTTCAGAGCATTTTTCCACATCTGCCTAAAACTTTTGCACAGTACTGTATAAATGGACATAGCTAACGCCCTCACCACCATGTTCCACCACTGTGACGTGAGCATTGGGCGCTTCTGGCTCCATTAAGTCCAGTTGACTTCACATTGAACAGCTGCCACCCCCTCTCTCTGTAACTGCTGCAGTGAAATGTTTGTATCAACATGTTTCCATTCAGCTATTTTCTCCATGAGTAAATTTCTCTTCCTAATATGGAACTGGCTCCACATTCGCTCCTGCAACATCCAGCCTTGATGAGCTTCATTTGACTGGAGCCGAACGCTATAGACGACATCACGCACATTTAGTCCTCTTCTTTATACAGTCTGTGGTGGAAACACATATCTGTAGATCTTGTTCTTGTTTGTTGTCCTGCTAAAATGATCCAAACTTGCACAAAGTTTTCTGTGCAGATATAGTTCAACAGCTGTAAGTATATAAAGATATTTTTGTCAATTTTATGTGAACTAAACAACTGGTTTCACACAATCAGAACACAAACTTCACCCGCCTCAGGAGAATCGCTGCTGTAGAGTTTCATGTGTTTAGCGTCGACAAAAGTGTGTCTAGTGTCTCTATAGAGTGAAATGTTTACCCACCTGTACAAATGTTCTACTGACACCACAGCAGCAGAAACCAAAGCATGTGGAGTAGATATGGGCTAGAGTTAAAGCTGCATTGTGGAACTTTTCTGGTGGAGCATCCATCAAATGCTTTTCACCATGGAGACATTATTGCTTTGTTAGGAATGTTTCACAGTATGGTATTAAATCTTTCTGTCTTCACGGAGAATAAACTAGACCAAGTTACAGGTTAGATCTGTGAAGAGGCGACTCCGCTCACAGCCAGAATGTCTGTTTTTCTAGTTTTTTTTTTCCACCACCTGTGGTGGAATAAAGTAGAGTAAAGTAGATCTGTTCATTGTCATACTGTGGAACATTCAGGTAAAGCAACGACATCTCCATAGAAACAAGCAGTTGACGGACCCCCAACCAAAAAGTTACATAGTGCACCTTTAATACACTATGGTGGAACTAAACACTAAATCACTTTTTTGCTGCTAAACTGTGTGTGGTGTTTTATAGCATTGTCTATTGTTCTAATATGTTTAGTTTTTGGCAGTTTTGATGCAAATGAGTTCAATTTGCAGCTTTGCGCTCAAAGACAGTGACAAACTGTGTGTGCTGCCTCCAGTGACAAACAGTGTGTGCTGCCTCCAGTGACAAACAGTGTGCTGCCTCCAGTGGTCACTGCTGGCCAATGCAATAGGCTCTGTGCCACAGAACTAGAGTCAAATCTGCAAGTGAACCCCATGTGGTGTTGTGTTGTTTTCAGTGGTCTGTGATCATTGGCTCATGGGCCCAAAAATCATTTTCTCTTCCGCATTTTCTCCCTCAGTCCAGGCGAGCTCCTCCCACCCGTGTCCGGTGTGTCTGTAATGTGCACAGGTGCACGTTTAAAAAGGTTATGTTGTGAAAATAGAAAAGAATCCTACAAAATCTGACCTGGTGAAAGCCGGGTGCCCTGTCAGAACATGGACAGTTTGAATTCCCAAAATGCATTGTGCTCTGTGGGAGAATTCCATGAATGTAGAATAAGAGTTTGATGAGGGCCGAGCGAAGTACTGCAGCCCACAGTCATATATTTCTATAGTTCTGTACCCACAGCCCTGGTAAAAATCTTCTATCTTTCTTATTATAGTTCTAGGGAGAATTCTTTCTGAGCCCAAACTCCTGGAGCTGCAGTACCTGTAGCGGCCACTAGTCTGGAGCTGGGACAGAGGGGGAGGGGCTCAGCCCCTTTTAAGTATAGATGACTTTTGGTAAAATCATAAAACAATGAACAACAACCAATACAAATGTATTCAAATAAAGACTACCCAATTATTTTATATGTAGAAAGCTTCAGTTTGTGGTGTAGCTTAAATATTTCTCAGCATTAACATGGAGAACAAACCTCTTTGTTTCTAAATACAGAAATGTCCTCTGCTCAACTCTTCATTTTATTTATTTTATTTGTTTAAAATGTTGTCATTTTCTTCCACCCACAGCTCCCTGTTTGCTGCTTTATCTTTAAATATTGATTCATTTTAACGTCAATCTATAAAAACTTCAGAGATCAAACTGGACAGGCCCAAGTTCTATGTGACATCACACAAACCTAATCCCAGACCTGGTGTTTCTGAGTCCAAACACCTGCAGGGCGGAGCATTATCTGTTTGACCAATCACAGTGCTCCTTTTGCCTCCAGACCCCGCCCCCTCCTCCCTCTTCAGTCCTCCAGATTCAGTTCAGCTTTTGCTCTGTTCAGATGTTTGTGGAGGTGTTAGTCCCACTTTACTGACCAGAGTCCACAGTGATGCAAAGGCAGCAGCAGGGGGCGCTACAGTCAGGTACTTCAGTGTTTATGAAGAAGTTTTTAACAAAACTTCAGATGATTAAGATGAAATGTGTTTACTGAGTGCTTCTATTTCACTTTCAGAGAAGCAAATGAGTGAAATATTTAATGAGGGTTTTGCCTTTTATTCTATATTTATCAGATGAATGTTTAGCTGAGCATGTTGTAAATAGCAAAATTGTCGATATGTTTTGAAATGTTGAACTCCTATTTTGTGTGATACCTTTTGTTTCATGTTATTTTGTGAAAGTCCAGCTGAATATTAGCTTTAGTGAGTGCACAAGTATCTGGTGTTTTGACAATAAAATTTTAATTCAGCCCATTTCTGAGTTCTTTTCTGTTTGACACAACAGGTCGGACTATATTTGTTTTTGAATAGAGGTGTGCAAAGATATCAAAATATCCATCCACCCATTTTCTTCCTCTTATCCAGGGCCGGGTCGTGGGGGCAGCAGTCTAAGCAGGGGCTCCAAGACTTCATTCACCCCAGACACTTCCTCCAGCTCCTCCTGGACCCTGACATGTTCCCAGGCCCAGAGACATAGTCCCTCCAGCGTGGCCTGGGTCTTCCCCGGGGTCTCCTCCTGGTGGGACATGAACACCTCCTGAGGGAGGCGTCCGGGAGGCATCAGAACAGATGTCCTCCCCTCAGCTGCTCCTCTCCACATGGAGGAGCAGTGGCTCTACTCCAAGCTCCTCCCGTGTTACTGAGCTCCTCACCCTAGCATTTATAAGCAGACTTTCTGAGAGTCTATAAGTATCTAGCTGAAAGTTTCTGAGGGTCAGTGAGTCTATTGTATTGTATTGTCCATTTATAAATATTATCTTTTGCTGATAGTTTTACTCTAGGAATCTTCCAGAGCTTCTGCAGTTAGTATCATAACACAGAGAAGCATTACTCAAGGTTACTGAGCAGAATATTTTGCACTTTAACTGTAGCAGTATTAAGTATGAAATGAATACAATAAGATTTCACTCTGTATTATAAAATTCTACAGGACTATTGCATCGGAAACAGCTTCTGGATGAGAGCTGAAAAGTAAATCAACGTAATTAGAAAGAAAAAGATTCTACAATTTTTAAAATGAGATCCGGATCCAACCATTCACAGTAAGAAGTTGTTGAAAAGAGCTGAATCCTTCACATCACTGGTTTCAAACGTCACTGTGACATGAGTGAACAGTCCACATCGTAGCAGCATTTGCATTTGAGACGTCTCCTGCCAGGGACAAGGATGGAAGTCACATCAGTGAAGAGTGGAGAGGACAGATACAGGATGTCATGTTTAAATATTATAAGAGGGAAAATACACTGCTGGGTTTCAGATGACATCACAACATGAACGCAGAAAAGTGGCTCTGCTATCTGACAGTATGTCCTCATCACATTCAATAAGCAACAGCTCATTTCTGTTTAATTCAGTTCAATTTTATTTCTATAGCCCAGAAACACAACAAGAGTTTCCCCAACGAGCTTCACAGTGAAAAACATGGAAACATAATCTGACAGACATCAGCAAACACATTGTCCCATCCTCAGTCTCTCAATGAACACATGATCCTTGGTGCCAGAGAGCACGACAAAATATTTACTCGCAAATGCGAGTGAACTGGGCGCACTGTAGAGCCCTGCTCTATTGCTCGGGTGCTCAAGGCTCCTGTGCTCCAGGATGAGCCTCAGTGCTGTCCTTCAGACCAGCCCTCTCCAGCCATTGGTAGGATTTCTTGATATCAGCCACTTCAGTTATGTTCCGGTGGTTCGCCCCATGTAGGGGTTTGTCCTCCATGATGGTCCCTCCAGCACCTCTTCCTCTGCCCCACTGTCTGAGACATTCTCTGAGCGTCATCAGTCTGGGCCTTGTCACTGATGTACTTGTGGAGCTTGGATGTTTCATCCTGGACAGTGGTTCCCACACTCACTAGTCCTCGGCCTCCTTCCTTCCGGCTCGTGTACAGTCTCAGGTGCTGGACTTGGGATGAACCCTCCTGCAGGTCAGGAGCTTTGGTGTCTTAACATCTGTGGTCTGTATCTCCTCCTTTGGCCAGTGCCTGATTCCTGCTGGGTCTGATCACTGGCAGGGCGTAGCTGTTTATGGCCTGCGCCTTGTTCTTGCCATTGAGCTTCTTAGGACCTGCCGTACTCTTTGCAGGTATTTGGCTGTTGCCGCTTTCCTTGTTGCCTCGTCAAGGAGCCATTTGCCTGTTGAGTCATAGGATTTCTTGTAATCAATCCAGGCAGTGCACAGGTTGGTCTGACTGGCTCCCCTGGTGTTTTTGCCAATACCCTTCTGTGCTGCGCTCATGTATTGATCCATGTGCCGCTTATCTTAGCCGCGATGATGCCTGACATGAGCTTCCATGTTGTGGAGAGACAGGATCGATTCCCGTTTGGACCAGTTTCTGTAATTGTGTAACAAAATGTGATCCACTCAGAAGCTCACACCTTCCACTATCTGCACTTTAAATTACACTTGCACTTTAATAACAGATCTTTGAACATTTGCACTTTCAAGAATAAGACAACTGCACACAAAGGATTTAAAAATGTTGAACTTGTGTGTCCTTTTCATAAGGTGATCAGACATTCTGCTTTACCCAGCTCTGTTTTTGATCAGCAAACAACATTATAACGCAGATCACTAAATGTCTTTATTATAGCAGAATCAGTGCACCGATCTATCCACGATATTCTCCTTTTCTGTCCACTGTGAAGCCCTGAGAACTGCCTTTGGGACTTGAATACATAAAGAAGAAGAACAGTGCTCTTTTGTTGTGTTTATCACTAGTTACGTTAAATCCATCTCTTTATTCAGACCGTAAAACGATACTGGTCACACACCTCATCTCTGCTCAGTTTTCTTTTGTGGAGCATCAGGCAACACACACAGGGAAAGTCAGGAGAGTTCCTTGTATTTTATAGTTTTGTTTTATTATAATCAGCTAACGTCTACACAGCAGATCTTAATGGCAACAGACTCCAAATACTAAATCAATTCCAAAAAAAAAAAAAGAAAATCTCACATTACCACATATTTGAATCTGAGTTTGTGATTTAAAGTTGGAAATTATGAATAAAAAATGTGACAGAACAAACAGTGTGGTAGAAAAGTTTAAATTATACTGATCCATTGTATTTATGAAACCTCACAGAGCCAAAAGTTGAAGTGAAGACATTTAGATTGTAGGTTTTCACTGTTTTTGGGACGAAACAAAAATCATAATTGACATTTCGAAAGATGAAAAATTTACTTGGGGAAACAGATAGTAGAGTTCAAAGTGGGCAGGACCATGGGGCTCTGTTCACGCTTCTGTCACAAAGCTGGAAGACGTTTGGAAACATGCGGATGACGACTTCTTCGGGCTCTGCTGACGACAGGAACGACAAAATCTGAGAAACTGAGAAAAATTGGCTCGTTTTCTTCATCTAGATGTCACTGTATTCTTTCATTTTCCTTTTATAAACAGCCTATTCATTTGTGTATTATAATTTGTCTGATGTAATTTAATAATAAGTAAAAAGACGTCATTGTCGCGCTCCGTTATGTTCGTCAGGTCCTGAAGACGCTGCTGCTGAATCCAGGCCCAGAGTCGTACACCGGAAGTCGTCATTTACATTTTTCCAAACGTCTTCCAGAAGTTTGAACAGAGCCGATTGAAATACGACATAAATTCTAATCATATATTACAAAGGTGAAATTATACAGTGGTTTCATTTTTACCCGATTATGTGGAATTAAACAGTTCAGAGACATTCAGTAAAAGCTTCGCCAACCCCGGGTCATTACTTTACATAAAGTGGAGGTAACACTTTAGTTTAGGGGCCACATATTAAAGGTGCAATACACAGTTTTTCACATATTAAAGGTGCACTACAGTCTTTCTGGTGGAGGGTCCACTGTTCGCTTGTCTCCTTGGAGAGGTTATTGCTTTCCGTGGAATGTTCCATGGTATGACTTTTTGTATTTAAAGTCTAGTATCTATTCAATACAGGTGTTTCTATTGCTCCAAAAAAAAAAATAGAGGTAAATGGGGGCGACTCTCCACAGATCTGAACTGTAATGTGCTGTAGTGCCATCTCCTTCATGCTTGATAAGGTTTAATCTATACTGTGGAACATTCTAGATTAAACTATAAAACTTCTACAGAGACAAGCAGGTGGTAGACCCTCCACTAGAAATGTTACGCAGTGCACCTTTAATCACCAAGTTAAACCATCCTCAAACCCAAAGTGTGAACGCACCATTACTCTGCATATTCCTCCTAATTAGCCATAAGTATGTCGTCCTTAAACAAAGTGTTGCCAACATAGAAAACATCATCTTGAAGAATTACTTACATCCTATCAGAATGAGTGTTTGTTCATCACACACAGTCTGTTTCCGTACAGTGAAGTGGGTCTGATGCAGTTTGAAGCCCTCTTGTGCTCACAGGGCCTGTCTGATGGTCTCCAGACTCTTCTCGATGTTTTCCAGCACCTCCATCGCCGCCTGAGGGATTCTGGTACCAGGACCGAAGATGGCGCAGACTCCACTCTCGTACAAGAACTCGTAATCCTATAAACAGAAACATAGCAACGTTATAAGAAAAGGAAATAGAAGTTAAAGGGTAAAGATTGTGCAAAACGGACTCTTATGAACTTTAAGACATGTTCTAATGTTTCCTCCTCAAAAACAGACCTGGAGTTGTGTTTTGTTTCATTCACACATGTTTGAGTAATCCTGCATTTGTCTACACATGACATTACAATGAAATACATAAAGTGCTCCACTGTGTTTTTAAACTTCATACTCCTTCACTAGAACACATTTGAATCATTTCAGCCTTGGAATTGCTGATGACTAAACCAGGACGACTCAAACATCTGTGAAAGAATCAAAAGCTCATGAGAAAAGCTTTGATATGGGACCTGTCGCCACCTGCCTCATTTTGTCTGTGCACAATGGTAACACATATCCAAATGACACAGCTTATTAAAAGAACATTTTAGACCCCACATGTTTGTGTGAGACATCATTTGAAAACTTAGACCTTCTAGTTTCTGTACATATGCATATGAAGACTGTGAGTGCAGCTAACTTACAGTACAGACATTCAAAAATGTCTAAAAATTGAATTATTTTGCCTCGGAAAAAATAAAAATAAATTAAAGCCGCAAGCGGCATCGAACGGCCCTCGCGGGCCGCGCGTCGCATTCGGCCGACCCGACGCTCCCCCGGGTGCCGCTGACGCTTTCGTGGGTGCCACTGACGCTCCCCCGGGTGGCGCTGATGAGCCTCGTGTCTCTGTGTGTTTGTGGCTTTGGGCTGAAAGTGTCACTAAACACATAAAGTCCACACACACTGGAGATGCTGATGTGTTAACATAGACAAACATGGGCACTTTGGGACATCGCCATGGCAACACTGTGCAAAATAAAACTTTGGCCCCCCCCATTAGGACAACATGGAGGCTTTGGCGCATTGCCATGGCAACCCAGTGAAATATACCATATGTTGTCTTTGACTTTTTTGATCGGGATGACATGAAGAGTCATTGAGCCAAATATGAGAATATTCTGTGAAAGTAAAATATTTTTCATGAATGGGAATTTATCTGATATTTCCCATTAGGATAACATTGGAGATTTCGCGCATCACCATGGCAACACGGTTAAAAATACCATATGGTTTACATTGGCTTTTTTGATTGACATGGGCCAAAGTAATTTTGTACAAAATTTGGTACATTTTAGAAAAAGTACAATTTTGACCGTCCATGCAAAATTTAATTGTGTCCTGCAGGGGGCGCTATCACACCATTTTTGCTCGTGTCACAATTAGTCGGCTTTGGCACAAAAGTTTTACAAGTGATTCAAATTTGACCCCAATCGGACTTTGTATGGCCGAATGGGAGGAAATTTTGTCATTGGAAAATTGCAAAAAATCTGAACAAATTTTGCGGCTTCGCCGCACGTAAACCGTGACAGTTATCAACAAAATTCAGCTATCGTTTGATGCCCAACTTCTCTAGTTGATGTACGCCGATTTTGACCCCAGTGGGCGAAGCGCCTTCAGAGGAGTTTGTTCAAATGCGACATGAGCGAAAAAGCTGACTCAGCATGTTTTTTATTTCAATTCAAGATGTTTGCGCGTCAGAGGAGATCAGAGGAGCTCCAAAGAGCTTTGCGCACTGAGCTGCTCTCTCACTATCTCACCTCTGCCCCACGTGGGGCCCACCGCCGAATAGGGCTCATGATAGGCTAATCAGATCTGTCAATCACTTTCTGGAAGAATCGATGACTGAAGAGCTTTTGCCGTGGAGAGCTCGCTCGGACATGCGTAATACACCGCTAACTGGACATGCTCGTTTTGTTCCGCGAGCGGTGCCTGCTGCCCCGAACCTTGGATCCTTTCGTGGCTGGTCTCATATTGAAGGGGAGAATGTAAAGAAAACAAACATACCCAACAGCGATAACAGAATTGGACGCTAATTGACTAATTGAGCACAGCTATTCCTGGACTAAAACAGTTTCGGACCGACAGAACCGGCTCAAAGGTAAGAAATGTGCATTGTTGTTTTGATTATTTTCAGGAATTATAAGTTATGGCTCTTTGGGCTCACTGTGGGGCATAAAATGAATGATATGGTTGTTTTACTGAGGAATTAAGCTTTCAAACGATGTACAGCAGGTCAATAGTGGAAAAATAATTAAGGTGAATATCTGGCTTGACTTTTTAATGTTGTGTAATCACCCAGGGGCGGGCGGGTGGTGAGAGGTTAAAGACCACTATGGCTTAAACGGCTTTTCTCCAGGTTTTATGGGGATGAACCTGTACCCACCCAATCTTTCAATCTTTCAAATCCAAAATTTCAAATCTTTCAGAACAGAATTTAATTTGCACATTTTTTGAAGATGACAAGAGAACTGTAATAATGATTAAAATAAGATTGAGACATTGTCAATAATGTGATCCATTTTACTGTAGTTTGTATGTGCTGTAACTATGTGTAACTGCTGCTTTTTGGTCAGGAATCCCTAAAAAAGATTTAGTTTTTTTCCTGGATAAATATAGGTTAAAGACAGACAGGCTGGAGTCCCCCAGTGCCTCTGCTCAGTTTCATTTCTCTCCAGCGACTCGTCAGGAATCAGAAACACTCGGCGGTTTGCAGGAACCCCGAAGTTGTAGTCGATGCACCGGCCAATCAGCTGTGAGATGTGAAGCCCTGAGGTTAAACTCCAGCGCCTCTGGGTCCTTTTGTGTCCAACAGGAAACAAAGGTCCAGACGGATGGAGACGAAGACAAACATTTAGTGTTGTCAACGATTCCCGACATCGAGGATTTAAAGCCAGAACAAAGAGAATGTTTGGTGAATTTTATCAAGGGGAAAGACGTTATTGCCCTTCTTCATACGGGATTTGCTGTTGTGCCGGGATCACTTGGACCCCACTGTCAAGAGAACGATTCCTAAAGTTGCAACGTCAGATGTTTTCCACCAAGTGAAACCGACTGATGAATCAGCTAGGTTAAAGCTGCACTATGTAAGTTTTCGGTTTGAGGGTCGGTCACCTGGTTGTTTCTATGGATATGCCATTGCTCTGCCTTGAATGTTCCACAGTATGACATTAAACAGCTCTACTTTACATTTATTAAATTACATGCGGTTTTATATCTCAAAAATACCTAAATAACAAAAAAAAAAACATTCTGACTGTGAGCAGGGTCGCCTCTCCACAGATATGACCTGTAACTGTCTAATTTGGTCTGAAATTTGGTGTGAAACATTCCAGGCAAAGCAATAACATCTCCGTGGAGTAAAGCGTTTGACGGACCCTCCACCAGAAAAGTCACAAAATGCATCTTTAAATTAAAAAGAATATTAACACGGCTACACAATCACTCAGTATAAAAACACACCAGTGGCGCTGGGAGACGCACTGTACAGTTAATTAAATCCCACACAATGGAACATACATGGACTCATTCACACAGGGACCATCTAATTACCACATGCTGAACAGTCTGTGTGCTTATAATGAATAAAATACGGGATATATACAGACTCGAAAATAGCAGTAACCAATTATACACAACACACGCTTATCTTAGCTGTACAGAAGCTTTGTGAAGAGCACTGCTGAATACGAGGAAAAAGCGATAAGGGGGAATAAGTGTGGATAGCAGTCACTTATGTGCGAACATGTGAGCAGGGTAATTCTCTCCAGGTCTGAAGACTACAGAGAATTACACTGGTTAGTTTGAAAAACAGGAGACTCAATAAAAGAAAGTTATCCATCTGCACAACATGTTTTCTTGGTTTAATCATTTAGAGCTTGTTTTATAAAATGTTATAATTACGCAAATAATTGGCCTTGTTCCCAGCAGAAGCAGTGAGTGGTTTAATATCGATCTGCTGGGATGATTCTTCGTGGTCGTTCATGCGTAGCGTTGGGTGTTGTCTTCTCGGATCGTGTATGTTCTTTTTGTGTCAGTGTTTTCCCATTATTTTTTAGACAACAGAATGGAATTTTCAACATGCAATATTGATTTTCTTCAATGGCCCCATATTAAGCTATTTTCTGATGTTATAATATTGTTTCCTCATCACAAACATACGCTGTATTGCCAGTACCGTATTTTCTGGACTATAAGCGGCTGCTTTTTTCCCCAGGCTTTGAACCATGCGGCTTTTACAAACGTGCGCCTATTCTGTGGATTTTTCTTCCACCACTAGGGGCGCTCTAACCGAAATTTCCAAAACAAGATAGACAGAAAATTAATGCAAAGAATACGCTACTTTTTATTTAGCAGATATAACACGCACGACAAATTACTAACTGGTCATTATTTTCACATCCTCACCCCTTCATCATGAAAAGCACATGAAGGAGTTTGTATGATGCAAGTTTTAAGTTGAAGGCATCGATCTTGCTCCAGGAAGGAAACCGCTGTAGAGCCCTGCACCCACGGGACCCACGGGATCCGCGGGACCCAACACAAAACCCAACACAAAACAGTGCGGAGTGGGACACATTCTGAAAGTTTATTGCGGGCGGGAGCGTGACTGCACGACACGGGAGCGGTACTGAAGAATGTGGGAGCGAGCGGGACTGAAAATTCTGTCCCGCACAGACCTCTACCGTGCTGCAGCACATAAGCTCAGCGTCAGTGGTTTCAGCAAAGTGACTTGTGGTTTCACTGCACAGGAGAAATGAAGGTAAATCAATTACCAGTTCTTTTCTGTTTTTGACCTCGTTTTAATCAGCACAGTTGCTGCCGTGTTAAAAGGCACTGTTCAGAAAGAATCTGTTCAGGTACATAAATGTACATTTACAGTACAAAATCGTTCTGTATGTGCAGTAAATATCTCATTTTTCAACATAGATATCAGCGGCTTATAGCCTGGTTGTGGCTTGTATATCTTTAAAAAATTCTTTTAAATATATGCAGGTGCAGAAAAGACGGTATTTGCTCATCCATCCATCCATACATCCATCTTCTCCTGCTTAATCCAGCTGGGTCATGGGGACAGCTTGCCCCCTGTGAACCCCTCTGCAGGTGG
This sequence comes from Odontamblyopus rebecca, assembly GCA_030686955.1. Lineage (NCBI taxonomy): Eukaryota > Metazoa > Chordata > Actinopteri > Gobiiformes > Gobiidae > Odontamblyopus > Odontamblyopus rebecca. The sequence goes on from CM060673.1 coordinate 34,117,814, forward strand.
TGAGCCCACAAGAGGGAGGACGTCATGTTCCTTGATGTTAGTTCAGGTGCTGCATTGTTTTGAGTTGATGGGAGAAACTGGAGTGCCCGGAACCCCCAACCTTCTTACTGTGAGGCATGAGTCTTGGCACTCAGCCACCGTGCCGCTCACCCATCCAAATAATGGAAAGGTGTTCCTTCACTTCCATGTATAAAATCCTGCCCCTCGGCCTCAGACTGTTTCTCCAAACATTAGTGACAGAACGTGTCACTCTCAGGAGCTCAGTGTATTACACCGTGGTGCTGTGAGAAGATGAACCTGTGCAACATGTCCAGTTGTGACTTTTCCTCCTAAATATTCCAGTCGACTGTCAGTGGGATTAGAACAACGTGGAAGCAACTGGGAACGACAGCAACTCAGCCATGAAGTGTTAGGCCACGTAAACTGATGGGGCAGAGTCAGCGGATGCTGAGGTGCATCATGCGCAGAGGTCACCAACTTTCTGCAGAGTCAAACACTCCTCCAAACTTCATGTTCAGATTTGCACAAGAACTGTGTAGAGAGCTTCATGCAATGGGTTTCCCTGGCGCTGCCAAGCCACTCATCAGCTTGCAAGTGAAATGCGAAGCATTGAGAAAATGTATTTGTCTGACTGCACAGAGAACAGTTCTTGTCTGACTGTGCCAAGTGTAAAGTTTGGTGCAGGGGGATTATGGTGTGGGCTTGTTTTTCAGAAGCTGGCCTTGGCCCCTTAGTTCCAGTGAAAGGAACTCTGAATGCTTCAGCAGAACAACAGATTTTGGACAATTCCATGCTCCCAACTTTGTGGGAACAGTTTGGAGATACCCCTTCCTCTTCCACATGACTGTGACCAGTGCTCAAAGGTCCATAAAGATGTAGGAGAGAGTTTGGTGTGGATGAACTTGAACTTGACTCAGAGAGTCAAGTTCAGGTCAGAGTCCTGACCTGAACCTGATAGAACTCCTTTGGGATGAATTAGAGACTGAGAGCCTCAGGCCTTCTCTCCAACATCAATGGACAAAGGTCCTTCTGGAAGAATGGTCAAAAATTCCCATAAACACATTCCTAAACCTTGTGACAGCCTTCCCAGAGTGAAGAGTTGAAGCTGTTGTAGCTGCAACGGGTGAACCAATGTCATTTTAAACCCTCTGGATTAAGAATGGGATGAATTTAAATTCATGTGCGAGTCAAGGCAGTTGAGCGAATACTTTTGGCAAATATAGTGTAGCCGGAGTTCTGTTTTGTTTCATTCACATGTTTAACACACAAATTCTGCACATTTTTAAGATGAGTTTTTTTCTCGAACAGAAAACACTCTGTTCCACCTTGTGATGTCATGCAGTAATACAGGAAGTGCTCCACTGTGTTTTTAAACTCCACACACCTTCACTAGAATCATTTGGATTATTTCTAGAATTGCCAAACTCTACTGAACACAAGGCAGTTTAACTGCCACTTCATGACATCATAAGGTGGAACAGAGCATTTTTAGATTTGGAGATGTAAACAGACTAATAATACATTTTTACTCAAATATGTGTGAATGAAACAAAAACTCCAGGTCTGTTTTTGTGGCGGTAACAACATTATAACAGTTTTCAAGTTACTACATTTGACTTCAGTAGAGTTTGGGACTTCCTGGGCTGAAATGATCCAAATGATTCTAGTGAAGGTGTATGGAGTTTAAAAACACAGTGGAGCACTTGTGACATCACAAAAACGCCTGAGAGTTTTCAGTGAAAGGTCTACTCCATTGTAGTTATTTGTTTTGTTTAATTTGCAAATTTAACCTCCCCACTCAAAACGTTGTGTTGTTCACCACTGGAAACAGTTTCAAATGGCTTTGTGTTGGTTTCTTGTTTTCAGTAATTTGCCGCTTTGGTGCAGTCTCTCAGTCATAGTCTTTATCGAGGAAACTCATGTGTACGACACTACAGTGTAACTAAAGGAAGTGCTCACACGGGGAACATAGACACTGAAATCTGCATTGATGATGTGTAATTACTCTGAATGTGAATAGACTCAGGACAAACATTTTTAAAGGTCCTGTATTATACAATATTGACTCTTAGCCATGTTATAATGCCGTTACCTCATGTGTTTTGCTTCATTCTTGAGTAACACTTTATAATTAGTCTGTTCACATCTCTACAGGCAACACTGAGTTCTCAGCTCTTAAAAAGGCTTTAACACTCCTCTTGTGTTATAAATTAGCGCTTTATCTGCAGATTACTGATCAAATAAGAGACACAGTGCGAGGCTTTGAGAGGAGAGGAAAGCTGCTGGTTTGAGGAGGTTATAGTGAGTTTAGAGAGAGGTGAAAGTTTCCCCACATGGAGAGGAGGAGGAGAAGAGCCGGTGTCCTGACGAGGTGAACACTGGGGCTTTCTTTACAGCTTCATGACATCACAAGGTGCAACAGAGCATTCTGAGCTTTGGAGATGTAGACAGACTAATAATGAAGGATTACTCAAACACAGGGTTCCTATAGGTTTCTTTAAGTGAAATTCATGTATTTTTAAGACCTTTTTAAGACTCTTTATATAAAAATTTAAGACCTTTTTCATAGACCTACTGGCAAAAAAAATACATTCTTGAATTTATTTCTCAAACAAAGGAACCTGGCGGAGTAAAGACTCTTCCCCATAACTCCAGCAGGAAACGTGTTGCTCAGTGAAACCAACGTTAAAAAACAACAGAACAGCATGAATAAAACTTTGTGTTCTGCTGAGATTTTCCTGGATTTTACGTGTTCCTCCTGAGCTTGATGCTTGTGGTGATCTTCAGTGACGTGTTCAGAGGATTCGGACCCAGGGCTGTGTCGCGTTCTCAGTTATTGCTTCTGCCACGACGCTATTTAACCAAATAATGGCGGATGAGAAATTAAACTTTTGAGGAGAAATGCAATATGGAGAAGTTACTGCACGAAATCTTTTAAAATCACCAAAATCATAAATTCAATGCTTTAAGACTTTCTAAGACACTGTAGGAACCCTGCAAACGTGAATGAAACAAAACACAACTCCATGTCTGTTTTTGATGGGGAAACAACATACTAACAGGACTTAAAGAGATCGTTTTCAAGTTACTGCTTTTTACACTTTTAGTTCAGTAGAGATTTGCAGCTCTGAACCTCTTCTCAAAGTTGGTTTTGTCGCTCACAGAGCAGAGACATGCCTGTGCTCACCGCAGAAGTGCAGAATCAGTTTTCAGACCAGATTCAACAAACTTGAATCCTTGCGCGGGGTCGAGCGCTGCCGCTGGTGTCCAGTGTGTGTTGGCTCATAGAAAATAAAGCAGGTGGCAATTTTGCAAAGCATCCAGCCTCCGGTGTGCTTTGCCTTTAAAGCTCAAAATGCTCTGTTCCACCTTGTGATGTCATGAAGTTGTTTTCAAGTGAACACCTCCTTTTACGTTCAGTTAGGTAGAGCTCAGCAAATCCAGGGCTGAAATTATCCAAAAGATTCTAGTGAAGAAAAACACACTGGAGTGTCTCCATGACATCACAAGGTGGAGCAGTGTTTTCAGTTTGAGAGAAGAACTCTGGGTCAATATGCAGAATTTGTGTGTTGTGTGGATTTGTCTGACACAAAACACAACCCCAGGTCTGTTTGTGATGAGGAAACAACATTATAACTTAGATCAGAAAATAGAGTAATATGGGCCCTTTAACCTTGACATCCCGAGCCTCACTCTTGGGACTATTACCCATAATGCTCCACATACCTGAGGTGGAATGACCCCTCCGCAGATCACCAGGATGTCGGGGCGGTTGAGTTTGCGCAGTTCTTTGATGAGTTCAGGGACCAGGGTTTTGTGTCCGGCGGCGAGAGTGCTCACTCCCACACAGTGAACATCTGCGTCCACAGCCTGCTGAGCCACCTCCACCGGAGTCTGACAGGAACACGACACACGATCAGCAACTCATGACAGGAACACAGGGGGCAGTGGGGGAAGAAGGGCTAAATTATGTTAGTTAAAGGTGCACTGTGTAACTTTTCTGGTGGAGGGTTCATCAAATGCTTTTCTCCATGGGGAAAAGTTATTGCTTTGGAATGTTGGAATGTTTCACAGTAGGGCTTTAAACCTTTCTATTGAAGACTAGACCAGTTACAGGTCAGATCTGTGAAGAGGGGCCTCCGCTCACAGTCAGATTCCCTGTTTTTCTAGGTACAGTGGGAAAGATGAATGCGGCCAAGTACAGGGAGATCCTGGATGAAAACCTTCTCCAGAGCTCCCAGGACCTCAGACTGAAGCTTCACCCTCCAACAAGACAATGACGCTAAGCACACAGCGAAAATAATGAAGGAGCGGCTTCAGAACAACTCCGGAAATGTTCTTGAAGGGCCCGAAGCCCGGATTTAAACCCAACTGAGCATCTGTGCAGAGACCTTAAATAGGCTCCACCAACGTTCACCATCCAAGCAGACAGAACTGGAGAAGATCTGCAGGAGGGCAGAGGATCCCCAAATCCAGCTGTGAAAAACGTGTTGCATCATTCCCAAAAACACTCCTGGCCGTATGAGCTCAAAATGTGCTTCTACCAAATACTGAGGAAAGGCTCTGAATACTTATGGCCATGTGATATTTCAGTTTTTTTTTTTTTTTTTATATAAATCTGCAAAAACAATTCAGTGTTTTTCTATCAGTATGGGGGTGCTGTGTGTACATTAATGAGGAAAAAAAATGCTGCAATATAACAAGTGAAACAAGTGAAAAATTTAAGACGGTCTGAATACTTTACGTGCCCACTATATTCTTTAGCTATAAAGCCATGTGTAATTGAATAAATGTAAAGTAGGGCTGTTTAAAGTCATACTGTGGAACATTCCAGGCAGAGCAGTGACGTATCCATAGAAACAAGAGGTGGCAAACAGCCTAACAAAGTTACATAGTGCAAGTTAAAGTAAAAGTACAGATACGGAGCAAAAATAATAACAGTATCACATAAAACAAATGTAAAGTTTGAGTTTTAAAGAACCTGTTTTAAAAAAAGACTAAAAAATATATTGCAGAGACTTTGAGCTCTAATAAAGCCTCATATGTGGTCATTTTGATAAAGAGCTAGAATTTTTTTTCTAGTAAAGTAATTAATAATGAATCCATTTGTGAAGCCCAATGAGTTTTTAGAATACAGACAAAGGTTTATTCTTGTTCCAGCAGATATGGACAGACCAACAGCCTCTCCGGAGTCACCAACACTCTCCATCTCCCCCAGAGCATCTGAGCTCTGAGGATTTGGACAGAAATATAAGTTACATACATTTCAAAGCAGAGTGACTTTGCTAATCAACATTTGAGGACAGCTAAGACAACACAGAGTTTCCTGTAAGGTCGGGACAGTTGTGACTGACTGGTTCCTCAAAGCCTCAGGTCTGAAGGTGCCGCATGGCGACAGCTGTTGGCAACAGTGTCTGGAGAGAATTTTCCCATCCTGCACCTGCCGGTGGGTTTTTTGCTCTGGCACCAAGGATCGTGTGAGACTGAGGATGGGACAATGTGTTTGCTGATGTCTGTGTCAGATTATGTTTCCATGTTTTTCACTGTGAAGCTCATTGGGGCAAATGTTGTTGTGATTCTGGGCTGTAGAAATAAAACTGAATTGAATTGTGTCTGATGAACCTTTACACATATTAATATCTGCTCTGGTCTCAGGTAGAAATCACATTCATTTACACAAAGACAGACTGAGAGAAATCTTTCCACAATCTAAATTCCCATCACAATAATTTAGGTATTTGTACTTTATTACATTCCATCACTGGCAGTATGTGGGATTCTCGAGTTAAGGTAAGGTTCAGGGTGAGGAGGTGTTGTCTCCATCAGGGACACTGTGCTCACCCAAAGCACCCATTGTCAAACAGGTCATTTCTGTCTTAAACCCATTCGTATTAAACGCTCTACATGATCCTGGGGTTTTTGTTTGGCTATTTTGTCTTTAAATAAATTCCTAATGGCTCCAGCTTCATGAGCTTCATTTGACTGGAGCTGAACGCTGTGGGTGACGTCACACTTCTTTATGCAGTCTGAGTATGAATAAACCGTTGTCTAACGATACCATCCGTGTGCTGCAGCTGTAATGAAGTAACATCCTGTTTGTTTTTGAAGTATACGCTGATATACATATATATATATATCACTACTACTTCACCTACTACGAGTTACTATAGCGTATATTATTCACTGAGTCCCCTGTGCTGAATCAGTGTGTGGTTTTATGTATGGAGGGCAGAGACAGCGTGGCAAAGAGGTTAGTATAGTAAAAGAATCTGTTCTGAAAACCCACACTGAATTTACCGTATATGGGGCAGACTATAAACAGAAGACAGTATAACCCAGTGGTGTTAACATGTTATGGTGTAGGGAAAGGGTTTTGAAGGGAACATCTGGTAATGTACACTGAAAATTGAAATAAAAAAAGATGTAAAACTGCTCCCATTTGGATGAGACATTCTTACTGCTCTTGTGTTCTTGGGCAAGACAATTCGACCTCCTTAAATCCTTATTCATGAACACATGAATTAAAAGGCAGGTACATACATATTAATGTTCCTGTACTGTCAGCTCCCCCTTCTTTCATTTCTATAAAAAAACATGACAGAAAAAACAGTGTCTCGCAGGTTTCCACTCTTTTTCACTAACAAAATTTAAAAACTTTTCTATGACTTTTTCATGACTTAATGCTGGGCGAACACTGTGCAATATTTTCACCCAGACCCAGCTGAAACTGTACAAACAAATCACAGGGTTTAAAGAGTCACAGCTCACGATTCCTGTTCTCACACTGTACAAATGAGTTCAACAGTGAAACCCTCACCAGAGGAGACTGGATTTAAACAGGTTTGATATTCTTCACCTACAATTGCTGATCAGGAGCTGATCGTGAGGTATTCATCGGTTCTTGTCACCCCCATGTTTACTACAAGAAGCACGGCACACGATGAAGCCAAAACTCAGCCCCAAAAACAGTCGCACAAGTGAAAAATGGGCTCAAAAAGAGTGTACGCCTGGCTTAAAGTGAACTTTACAGTATCTACAGATGTAAAATTGAGCATCCTTTTAGGGCTAAATATGAAATGTGAACCCTTTCCACTCACCTTATCCTTTGGTATTGTAGTTTTTTTTAAGAATCAAAAATCTAAACCAAAGACCTTATTTAGTATTGTCCTGCTGGAGCGGCTGTGCAGACGTTCAGAAATACTCAGATTAGCCTCATAAGAATAACAGAACACTGTAGTTGCATGAAAAAGATACTAAAATTCCATGACTTTTCCAGGCCTGGAAACTCACATTTTCAATTTCCATGACTTATTCAGGATTTCCATGACCATGGGAACCCTGTGTCTGGGATCATTACAAGCAGCTGATTCCACATAATTCTCATCCCGAATGGGCTCTGATTGGATAAAAATGTGTCTGTCCCTTGCAGTTGCTTCCATGTGGTTCTCATTCAATAAAATAAAAATTGTAGGAAATATAATTCAGTCTGAACTCTTTTCACTTTGTGCTGGTTTTATAATTTTGTGCAGAGTTAAAGGCGTTTTCCTGAACTATAAGAAAGAAAGGCCACAGACTCTTTAAAGGTGCACTGTGTAGCTTTTCTAGTGATGTCTGAAATGTTTCACAGTGTGGTTTTAAACCTTTCTATCTTCATGGAAACCAAACCAGTCGAAGTTACAGGTCAGATCTGTGGAGAGGCGGGCCTGTTTTTCTAGGTGTTTTTGAATAAATATAAAGAAGAACTGTGTAAAGTCATAGTGTGGAGTATTCCAGGCAGAGCAATGGCAGATCCATAGAAACAAGCAGATGACGGACCCCCAACCAAAAAGTTACACAGTGCACCTTTAATATTGGAAAAAGCAGAAATAGCAGAAAGAGAGACAAATGACTTTACATATTTCAGCCTTTGTCTTTGTGATGTTCTAACCTGAAACAGTGGCCCAATGTCCACATCGAAACCCAGGTCTGCAAACCCTGTAGCGATGACTTTGGCCCCTCTGTCGTGTCCATCCTGCCCCATTTTAGCCACGAGGAGTCTGGGGTTACGGCCTTCAAGCTTCTTAAATTCTGAAACTCTGAAACAAGAACAAAAACAGTCAACAAATACAAATACTTCATCACAAGAAAAACAGGCACCACTTTATAAGAACTACGAGCCAGTCAATAGTCAAAAGTCTGGACACTCTCTCATGTTTTTTCTTTATTTTTAACGTTCTACATTTGACAAACATAAAAGACATCAAATATATGAAGGAGAAGATATAAAAATATATGGAATTATGTAAGAAAGAAAAAAGTTAAATAACCACGAAAACTACTACATTTTGGTGCTTTTAGACATGTTGTAATACATAAAAAACAGACCTGGAGCTGTGTTTTGTTTCATTCACGTCTCTCAAAATGCTCTGTTCCACCTTGTGATGTCATGAAGCTGTCGTTTTCAAGTGAACAGCTCCTTTTACCTTTTGTTCAGTAAAGATTGGTAACTCCAGAAATTATTCAAATGAATAAACGGAGCAGAACTCAGCTTAAATCTGCAGGGTTTGTGTGAATGAAACGAAACACAAATCCAGGTCTGTTTATGACATAGATCCGAAAACAGCGTCATATGGGGCCTTTAAACTATTTGTTCATTGAGTCTTTGCCCATGTTTTATTAAGGATAATTATTAAAGTATAGTTAATATAAATGCATTCAAATCTATTTAAAGTTCAGCGTTTATACCTGTCGAGAGCTAAGGCGATCTCTTCGTGTTCCCCAAACTCGCTGCGGTAGGCTCCACTCACCATCCGGGTGCTGGCTTTGTGCTCTCCAAACACTTTCTTCATGGCATCAGTGATTTCACCCACAGAGCATCTGCAAAACAGATGAGTTCTTAGGAATAACTGAACACTATGAAAAGGACATGCACTTTTCAGGCTTTTTACTAGAATGTTTAAGATTTTCTAGTGTCTGGTCCATCACCTTCTTGTCCCCATAGAGATGTTATTGCACTGAATGTTCCAAAGACTGTGTTAGATTGAAACATGTTGGCTTAGCTGGTGTGTTAAAAGTAGGAAGTGAACATGGGGGCGCTTCCTGCTCCATCAATTCCAGTCCAGCTGACTTTACATTGACCCTCTCTCAGTAACTGCTGCAGTGAGCCTCTTCATTTTGGTCTTAAAATGTTTGTATTAACCCACTCTGCACGATCCTGGTGTTTTTATTGCACTATTTTGTGCATAAATTCCTATTCCTAATATGGAGCTTGGTCCAAATCCGCTCCTATAACTGCTAGCCTCAGTGAGCTTCTTTTGACTGGAGTCAGACACTATGGGTGACGCCGCACTCCCTCAGTCCATGTGTTCATCCACTGATGTTCTGACATGAACATCACTCCTTAGAGCAGTCAGATCCACAGACCCACAGGCTGGTGGTGCGATTCCTCTCCCACAGATGAATGCTGATGTTGTGTCCTTGGGCAAGACACTTAACCCACCTCACCCCCAGTGTCTGCATATTCTATGAGTCCTAGATAAGTGGAAAAGAACTATATAAAAATGTGACAATTTACCATTGACCATGAACCTGACGATCATGGTGACATCAGGCCAAGTTATAGGTCGGATCTGTGGTGAGGCGAGCAAACTCACAAAAAATAAAGCATGTTTTTCAAGATAACTATAATAAGACTAACTGAATAAATGAGACACACTAGACATGTTTGAACCAATATGGTGGAAAAGTTCAGCCAAAGCAATAAGGTGAGAATTACCTTAAAACAGTAAAGCGCTCACATACTCGTGTTATTCCTGAATAAAGCTGTGCCAAGTTATTAGCAACAAAAAACTTTAAAATGGTTTTCCAATGAGGACATGAACTTTTATGTAACGACTCACAAATCTAAAATAACAAGCATCTTCTGTGTGTGGACGTGCAGCTCTTCACTTCTGATGCTTTCTCACAGCAGTGGGATTTTAAACAGGCCAAAATAACTCCACGAAGAACAAAATTTTATGAAACTGAAAATAAACAGTTTAAGATGTCGGTGTCCGTGTGAAAAATCCCAGTGTTTGATTCCATTTACTATTTCCCATGTCCAGCAGGGGGCAGTCTTTCCAACCATCAGCTCAAGATGTCTGACAAACTAAAACTGTGGAGAGTTATTACTTCTACAGCTAGAAGGAAATGGAACAATGACATCACACTGGGGGTGTTCTACATGAATCTCTATGGTGGATTGTTCAGGAGTTTCCATGGTTACACAATGCACGCACTTGCAAACACGGCTAAAAAAGAAGAAAGGCACGTGGTCGGTCTGTTATTACTGTTCATATCTTGATTTACGGACAAAATATGACAAAAACTAAAAGCCAGAGAGCAGCAGCCAGAGAGAGTTTAGAGCTGAAGTCAACTGGGACCAGATCTGGAAGGAACCACTTAGTGCTTAGTGCTAACCTCACATTAGGAACCCAGCGGGTCACAGGTCACCTGTGTCCATGTCCACTGACGTCCAACAATACAGTTAAAATACTGGTCTTGGTGTAACACAGTGAGGCTCTTTGGTCTGGTCAATAATTTAAATGATCAGGTTCAACATTGGTGAATTAAAGCTGCACGGCGTAATATTTCTAGTGAAGGGTTCATCACCTGCTGGTCTCCATGGAAATGTTATTGCTTTGCCCAGAATGTTACACAGTATAGATTAAACTGGTCTATCATGAGGGAGACAAGCAGGTTACAGCACTACACTACATTACAGCTCAGAGCTGTGGAGAGTCGCCCCTGTTCACAGAAGGAATTATTGTATTTTTGAGTAATAGAAACACCTAGAATAAATGCATGCTCTGTGTATATGTTTAATGTCATACCATGGAACATTCAGGCTAAGCATCCATCTTCATTAAGACAAGAAGGTAACGGACCCTCCACCAGAAGTTGGACATTTCATAGCAAAGTGCACTGTGATCAACAGGGAAATCTGGTCTCAATCTGACATTTTATTGGTGGTTTCTGGGCGACTCCTAAAATGTAGAGTCTTGTCTAAGTACAGGTCCCAGGACATCTATAAAAATGAAAATCTAAACATATGGACCTGGCCCGTGCAGCCTCCACAGCCAGCTCCAGGAGGTTCCCCTGTCTGGTCCGGGCACACTCCTCTATAGCAGCCAGGCATCTCTGAGCCGCCTCTGGATCTCTGCTCTCTCGCACCTAAACACAAACACAGCAATAAAACACTAATGACATCACAATGTTTGAGTATAAAATGAGGCTAAAGAAATGTCCTGTTAGAAACGTCAGATACAATAGATTAATGATCAAAGTTTAATGCCATACTGGAACCTTCCAGGCAATGCAATCACATCTCCATGGACACAGTGGTGCTGAACCTCCCGAGTGCATCAGAAATGGTGCTGTATCAGATCTGTCCCATGTATTTGAGCCCCAGTACAGATACATGGTATAAGCATCTCCTGAGGTCAAAATAAGTCTGCTATGTGCTGTCTGCATCCAATTCAAAAGCATTTTATTGTCTGCTAATCAGGAAGTGCATGTAAACATGCTAGTTGTAACTTATTATTAGCTTAAAGTGACAAAACTCGGCTCTGGTCTCTGAGAGTTGTGAAGCTCCTAAACTCACATGAGGAGGCTCAGAATACAGAATATCTACAGTGAACTAAACCATGGAAACAAATGAGTTCTGTTTTTCACATTTTTAAGACGATATAAATCAGGTAAAGATCCTTTCATTGTAAAGATTCACTGTGTCATTTTTTTCAGGTCTGATGTGTGAAGTAGCAGTTTCCATCCTGTCACTCAGTGTTATAGATAAATATATTCCTGTTTGTTTGGCAGTGGAGGCGGTTCTCTTCTGTGTGGAGACTGTGGAACTGTAATGACATTTCTGAAAATACCACATGTGTTTCCATCCACTCACCTGAGCTTTTCACAAGTGATTCTGACTGCACCTTTAAATACTTAAGAAACTGAATGAATACAGAAGGTTTAATGTCATACTGTAGTACACAGTATAACTTATGTACAATATACACTACCAGTCCAAAGGTGGGATAGAACTCCTTGTTTTTTTGTGTTTTTTAATGTTTACTTCTTTCTACATTTTCCACACATGTAAACATGAAGTATGTGGAGCGAGATGTACGGAACTATGGAGCAAAGAGGAAAAAAGTTAAATAACAAACCTAAATATTTATATTTTATATTCCAGTTCTTCAGTGTAGAAACTCTTTGCTTTGCTGACAGTGCTGCAAACCCTTGGCCTTTATGATGGTTTCCATGTGACAGGGTCAAGAACGCCACTAGTGCAAAGCAATGATCAAAGAAAAGGCTTTTTTTTTAATCAATAATCTAGTACATGCATTAAGATGATTTTTTGTTCACTACATTCCATTTAAGTTCATTCATAGTTCTGATGCTTTAAATGAGAATCTACAATGTAAACAGTAATGAAAATAAAGACAAACATAAATGAAAAAGTGTCTAAACTTTTGGCTGGTTTCTCAGTGCCCAGTACAGGCCTCCATCACATTTCCTCTATTAAAATCAAGAACAAGGCCAGAGGAGTGAAATGGCTCTGGGGAAATTCATTTAAATATAATCAAAGTGAGATCCAGTCCAAGTTGTTGTTTTTAATGGAGAGGATCAGAGCCAGTCTTCTGTCACTATGTGGTTTGGAGCAGGTTTCAGGAAGAAATGTGTCTGTGTGTTTAATATGACTGATTAAACGTGCGGCCTGTTCATGTTTATGACATCGAGTCTTTAAACACACAGAGCTCATGGTGTATTTAGCCATACGTAAGACTAAAGAGAAAAAGGAGCATGTGCATATTCACGGGGCTCTGTCTGCTGAAGCACGTGGTGATGGAGATTCTGTGATCAGCTCGTGTGGATCACGGTGTTTAGGCTGAATGAGGTGTGGCCTATGTGAACAGGACCCAAACGTAAAGTAAACAGAAGTAAATCTAGTGGCATTGGGGATGTAACAATAACTACAGTAAGCAGCATATTCATAATTTGGTTCACCTCCACAAAATATTGCAATAAATATTGAACCATGAGATGCAGATTGTGAAAGTATTGTATCGAGGGATTTTGATATCGTCACATTCCTAGTGCACACTGGGCTCATTCCACAGAGCACAGCAATGTGTGAAAATACGTTTTTGAAGATTTTCTTGAGCTCAGAAAATCTTCAAAAACTACAACACGACGTTACCTACATCACCTTAAACATTATATGAGCTGTCAGTCATTTCTTCTATTGCTGTAAGTTGAAATGCACTCATTCATACTTATTCTTGTTAAAACTTCAGATGTCTTCAGTCTGACCCCTTCATACAGTTCAACATGACCTTTAACCCCAACACTAAAGAGCACGCTGACCCCTGTGTCTCACCTTCTTTAGCTTTTCAATCTGTTTCTGTCGGACTGTGGTATTATCTATGGCCAGCACCTCCACCGTCTCCTCCTGCTCCAGACGGTATTTATTCACACCGACGATCACCTCCGAACCTGCAGGGGGCGCACAAGGACAGGCTCATGTTAGTACAAGAATAACAAGACAGGGTGAGAATATATTAGAAAACTGTGACTTTTAGACATGATTTTTATCATTTATTTATGTAGTTTTTCAAAACCTATGGCAGCAGTCCTGGCCTATGTTGCTGTAGAAATTGTCAGTACGATTATACCTCCCACAGACCAATGCTCCTTATGTCCTTATGTCCTTATTTATGTCCTTATGTCCTTATTTATGTCCTTATGTCCTTATGTCCTTATTTATGTCCTTATGTCCTTATGTCCTTATGTCCTTATTTATGTCCTTATGTCCTTATTTATGTCCTTATGTCCTTATTTATGTCCTTATTTATGTCCTTATGTCCTTATGTCCTTATTTATGTCCTTATGTCCTTATTTATGTCCTTATTTATGTCCTTATGTCCTTATGTCCTTATTTATGTCCTTATGTCCTTATTTATGTCCTTATGTCCTTATTTATGTCCTTATGTCCTTATGTCCTTATGTCCTTGGGCAGGACACTTGACCCCCCCTTGCCCCTCGTGTCAGCGTCCTCTGTGTATAAGTGATGTACGGGGTGGTGATGTAAGTGTGGGTGAGTGGTGGTGGGTTAAGTAGTTACTGAGCCTAAATCATAATAAACTACTGGTTCATAATTAAGTAAATCTTTGTTCAAGAATAATTTTCCTGAAACCTTTGAAATGTGAAATTAAACAAAACATGTTTAATGTTTGAAGAATGTTTTGTATTGTACTGTAGTATTATACTGTATTCTGATAAATAATAATGCTTTAGGCGCTTTACAGTTTTGGGCTTTTTTCCCATTCAGTGACACTTCTGAAGCCACAGCTGCCCCGGGGCAAACTAACAAAGTGAGGCTGTTCAGTATGGGCCACAGCCATGGAGGACTGGAGGATTAGTAAGACGTTTGTGGTGGAATCTGTTGCTAAAGATGAAAAATACAAATATTGTGACCGACTTTCAGAGATTTTCTGTTTGGTGACAATTCTTTTCCATGTGTTAATAACAATTTCAGTCCACAGTTCAAACGCAGATGTATAAATATGACATTATTAAAGATTTTAGAATTCCACAAATCCAGAGATTTTTCAGTGAAAATCCTTTGTTTAACCAATCAGCTTTTCCACCGTCTCAGAACGAGGCAGCACTTCACCAAAGACTCTTCCTCTCTGTGCTCACAGCTTCTGTATGCTCACTCATAGATGCAGGGGGGGCTCCAGGGGGACAGGGGACAGGGGACAGGGGACAGGGGACAGGGCAGCCGTGGAAATTATGGTTCTTAAAAAAATTGTAGACTTTCTGATTGTCAAATTGTGATTTCACTGAAATCATGACTAATCTTGAGGCTCTACTTTTGTTATTTTTATGTCGTCAGCCTTTTTAGAATCTAGTAGAACGTCAGCAGTTACTCAGTACTACAGACTTCCATTGAATACTTCATTAATCTACTCTTAGTATTTTCAATTAACTCTACACTTCGTTAACTAGAATTACGGCGACTACGACCAGCTTTCTCCATGACAAACTGGATGTGGCCTGTTTCTCCGTAACTCCTCTGAGAATAAAAAACGCAACTACTGAACACAAAAGACCCGAAAACTAAACTGAAGCATCAGATGTGAGTCACAACCAGAATTCAAACCAGCGACGCCAGAAATACGACTGTATATCTGTGCATCACTGTCAGTATAAAATAACTGCAAACTGATGCTTCACTTTTCCATGATCTCCCTGAACATGGACAACACTGAAAAATATGTTGTGGCCTCACATGATGTTGTTCAGATTATAATTTCAGATGGAGGGGCCAAGGTATATTTTAAAAGGCCTGTGCATGAGTTTCCCCCATATGTTTGAGCGTCTCCTGTGAACTGTCTGCATCTCATTATAAAGGGTTATACTGTTATAACAGTTATAACAGGAATAATCAGGAAGTGTGTGTTAGCATGCCGGCTGTTGTTAGTTTTACTGACACAAACTCTACAGTTGTGAAAAGCGATTCTGAACAGATTGTGGTGAATAATTAGGAGACTAATGCTGTTTTTTAAAGACTTCAATGAAATATGTAAAGTGAAAACCCTCTATGGTGCTCAAAAAGAACTGATTATTAACCGATACCAGAACTATTTTCAAAACCTATGAAATGTGAAGTTAAACAAAACAATTTAAAAGTTTTGTATTGGTGGTTTTCACATTCTAGAATCTTTTTTTTCCCCCTTGAAAAGCTCAGAGTTGCAGCTTTCCGAGGATGGAAATGCAGGAATGATGTGACTCTGTGCCCTGCTGTAACTGACCTGAGCTGTTTCTATGGCACCAGTGAACTAAAGGGGCAATTACACTGTTTTTGTTTTTGACGGCAATAAGGACATGTTCTGTTTACTTACAGACATTTGATATTTTGCACTTTTGTAGCTAAAGCCCTAAATTAACCTTTTTTATGTCCAAAAAATTGTTTATACATGTTTGCTGTGTGTTTTGTATGAAAGTGAATTGTATTTTTTAGGCCCGAGCGCCTACAGGGCGTAGGGTCTATTGCTTTCGCAATGATGATGCCTGAGAGAAGCCCATTCACTCAATGTTGACAAAAGTAGCGCGAAGCGCCTCCCAACACACTCCTGACATCAAGCTGTATCCAAGCCCCCAGGCCGAAGGCATGGGCCATATTTACAGCTGCTAAAATGAATGGAAATCAATGGGGGTCAATGGCGGACCCCGACGAGATGGTGAATGACCCCACGGTGACATGGGGAATCTCGAGAGCTTTCAAAAAATGTATAATATGCATTTCCTATGTAAAAGGATATATTGTTTTTGGTAAAATTATTATTATTTTTTTATTTATTATTAGGCCCAAGCCCCTACAGGGCGTAGGGCCTATTGCTTTCGCAACGATGATGCCTGGGCTTCGCCCAGGCATCATCGTTGCTAACTGTCTTACGGCATGGGCCATGTTTACAGCTGCTAAAATGAATGGAAATCAATGGGGGGGTCAATGGCGGACCCCAACAAGATCGTGAATGACGGGCGCGTAAGCGCCCGTCATTCACCAATGACCCCACGGTGACGTGGGGAAGCTCGAGAGCTTTCAAAAAATGTATAATATGTCTTTCCTATGTAAAAGGATATATTGTTTTTGCTAAAAAAAAAGTTTCCTTATTCTTTTTCTTCTGCTCTTTGAGCTCTAATTTGACCCCCTGAACACGCTCAAAAACTCACCAAATTTTGCCCAAAATTCAGAAGTGGCGAAAAATTTGATAAAATATATGTTGCATGTGTGGGTTTAAAAAAGTGGCGCGACAGCGCCACCTGCAAAAGTCAAAATACATTGCGCCTATGGGAGGCGTCCCGACGTAAAGTTTGTCGTACAGTCACGAAATTCGGTACAGACATCCCTCATGTCAAGACAGAAAAAAAATATTATTATGGCCACGCCCCCTGACAAACCAGAAGGCAGCCATCTTGGATTGAAATAAAAAAGTTGCTGAGTCAGCATTTTCGCTCACGTCGCATTTGAACGAACTCCTCTGAAGGTGCTTCACCCACAGGGGTCAAAATCGCCGTACATCAACTAGAGAAGTGGGGCATCAAACGATAGCTGAATTTTTTTAAATAACTGTCACGGTTTACGTGCGGCGAACCTGCAAAATTTGTTCAGATTTTTTGCAATTTTCCAAAGTCTAAATTTGCTCCCGTTCGGCCATACAAAGTCCGATTGGGCTCAAATTTGAATCACTTGTAAAACTTTTGTGCCAAAGCCGACTAATTGTGACACGAGCAAAAATGGTGTGATAGCGCCCCCTGCAGGACACAATTAAATTTTGCATGGAGGCCCAAATTTTAGTTTTTCTAAAATGTACCAAATTTGGCCCAAAATTACTTTAGGGAATCTCAATCCAAAAAGCCAATGTAAACCATATGGTATTTTTAACCGTGTTGCCATGGTGATGCACAAAATCTCCAATGTTATCCTAATGGGAGAGATCTGATAAATTCCCATTCATGAAAAATATTTTACTTTCACTGAATATTCTCAAATTTGGCACAGTTACTCTTCATGTCATCCCGATCAAAAAAGTCAATGACAACCATATGGTATATTTCACTGGGTTGCCATGGCGATGCACCAAAACCTTCATGTTATCCTTATGGGAAAATTTCTACAATTTCTTACATTTCAAAGTCATATAACGTCTTAGTAGTTTTATTGAAGAACGTGAAATTTAGCACAGTGATTCTTCAGGTCAGTTTGATCAAAAAAGTCCAGGGGGCCAAAGTTGTATTTTGCACGGTGTTGCCATGGCGATGTCCCAAACTGTCCATGTTTGTCTATGTTAACACATCAGTATCTCCAGTGTGTGTGGACTTTATGTGTTTAGTGACAAGTTCAGCCCAAAGCCACAAACACACAGAGACAAGAGGCTCATCAGCGCCACCCGGGGGAGCACCGGGTCGCCGAGTGCGAAACGAGGGCCGTTCGTAGAATTTTGATTAATCACAATTAATTGCAGTTAATATAAAATATATTTTGAGAAAAATGCAATTTATTATCAAAAAGTTATATTATTGACATTTCTTACTCTGTGGCCATCCATTTTGTAAAGGCGTCACCTTATCGCTGGTTATCGCTCTGCCAACGCTGTTTGTGGTGCTCAGCTTGTTGTTGTTGGTTGTTGCTGCCGCTGAATCAAACCCGTGTTTTGCTTTAAGATGTTATTTTAAACTTGTGCTTCTGAGGAAAGAGAGTTCATCGCTGCAATATCTGCAAACTACTTTGGTTTTATCTAAAGTCCTGCACCAGTCACAGTCTCATCTGTCATCTTCACATCTGCATGTGCACAGACCTGATCACTGACCTAATAACCGCTTTCCAGGGCTCCATCCGCACTTTCCAGAGAGGAGCGTTCAAAATAAACTGTGTTAAAAAAACATTAGTGCAATATTTTTTGTGAATAATCACGTGTTAACTCGTTAACGTTGACAGCCCTAATTTCTGGTCCTATAGCTTTTATTACAGTGTTAAACGTGGACTGTGTGTTAGGGGTTTCTATGGATGTGTCATTATTCTGCCTGGAATGTTCCACAGGATGACTTTAAACAGCTTTACGCAAGTTCAATTCCAGGTGGTTTTATAGCTCAAAAACAATATCCTGACTCTGAGTGGGGAACGCCTCTCCACCGATCTGACCTGTAATTTGGTCTGGTTTAATCTCCATGAAGATGGAGGTTTAATGCCAGTGAAACATTCAAGACATTCAGTAACATCTTCATGAGAAAAGTCTTTGACGGAGCAGTTTTATGACAGGTTTAAATGCATTTAGTGGGATAAGAGACGGGGAATCACTCATTTCTTCACTGGATTATAGGAAACCACATCACATCAGAACTGAATTTTATAACAGCAAATGTCAAATCTGATTTACAAACGTTAATAAACCTGTTCGAATTTTAATCTCATTTGTTGTCGCTAAAATGTCTGAGGAAAAAGGAAGAGGAAGAGGAAGAGGTGACAGAGTAAAAGAGTTTACTGTCAACAGGGAAGACGACACAGAGCTTAACCATTGCCCTTCAACCTGGAGATTAATGGTTTAAACTCTTATCCAGAACGGCATGTTATTGTTGTGCCCTTATGCAAGACACTCACACTGCTTAAAAGAGACACTGAGGGAAATTTACTTTAAATTTCCATGTTATAATAGTTCACCCTTCTTATTTCCTCATTCTAACTTTTAGGGTTCGAGTATTTAGAGATTCAAGCATCTTCATTCTCCATTTGAGTCAATGTGGCTAAAAAAATCCCAGGATGTAACAATAACTGAACTATGGTGATAATGTAGAACCTTAGTGTTGTGTTGTTTTAAAATAAAGATCTTATTTTCTTCAAATTATTCGAGGTCTGAAAATATTTAATCTTTTTTTGTTATTTTGACCATTTGTCATTTTCTGCAAATAAATGCTCTAAATAAAATGAAATTTAATTTGGAATTTGGGAGAAATATTTTCAGTAGTTTATAGAATGAAACAAAAATGTTCAGTTTACTCAAACACAAACCTATAAGTAGTAAAATCAGAGAAACTGACCATTTTGCAGTGCAGCATTTCCCCCCCAGAGATGTTTATGGTGAAAATCTGGTGCAGAGATTTGGATTTGGTTCCATCCCTAACGACCCTAATGACCCTAATGACCCTAATCATCCCTAATCATTTTAGAATGTTATTCTGTAGAATACTGTAATATCATGAGCCTCCCCACATATCCTGAGCTTTCCCATCATATTGCAATAATGATCAGACCCTGAGGTTCATACTGTGGTGATATTGTATCGTGAGACTTACCAAGAAAACGAGTGTATTATTTACTTTCAAATATTTTAAGACCAAAATGATGAGGATCGCGGCGGCCAGTGGGGTTAGTTATGTCCAGTTATACACCGGTACAGTCTACGGTTCAAACAAGGTTCAAAGTGTTTTGCCTAAGGTGACTTTTTAACTAACATACACAGATAATTTAATTGTTTTTTTTTTATTGTGGCTCGAACCCCTGTCAACAACTGCATGTTACTGTGTCCTGTGCAAACCACACAACGCTCACAGGAGACAGATTCTGGGAAATTGACTTTAAATTGCTGTTATAATATTATAATTAATATAATTCTTATTTACTCATTCTAACTTGTATTTAGAGTTAATTAAGCATTTTTATTCTGCATGTGAGGCAGTATGGGTAAAAAAGAGATCTTATTTTCATCTACAGAAGAATGAAGCACAAAGAAAACGCATTTATTATCACTTCAAAAATTCATTGTAATTCTTTGGCAAATGACTTCTTTTTACACACAAAACACAGAGACACATCGAGCTATTTAGTTGTTGGTGAATGAAATTTCTACAATACCAAATGTGCAGCTAAGAATATGACACTGAAACAACAATGTCCCTCAAAGCATGAAGCGAGAAAATGGCCTAACCTAAACCTAAATATACCAGAACCATCAGGACATATCGGGTACGACCAGGCCTAGTGTTGCCAAACCTCAGTGGGGCCAACTGGGGAGTCAATGAATATAAATGAGGAATGGCATTAGCGGACATCAGGGATCTATAATGGCTAAGCTCGAAGACGTGGAAATGCAGCCAGTTCACACGGAGATAAGAATTCATGTCTACTTTAATATTTATCCATGTTTTTCAAGTGTATGTTGTGTTTGCATGTGTTCCCCTGGTGATGTAATCTTGATGTTCAGAGAAATCGCAGGTTCCAGCTGGGCCTATCGCCACGGTAACACCTGGACTGCAAATCCAAAGGTGCGTCAATTATGTAAATGTGAATGTGGGAGTTATAGGTAAAAATCTGATATTACATAAAATGGACTGTTGTGAGCCGCCAGCCGTGATATAATGTGGAGACCTGGAGATGTGTTTCATTCACACATGTCTGAGTAATCCTGCGTTATTAGTCTGTATATGTTCACCTGAGGTCCTGTAGTGGCAGGTTTATATTGATTGGCACGTCCTGTATATGTGAGGTCCCAAACCTTTTTGTGCCATGGGCCGGTTTAATGTCAGACAATATTTTCCCGGAGCGGCCTTTAAGGTGTGGAGGATAAATATGACAACATAAAATAACACAACCAACACAAAAACTGTGCTATTTTCTAAATAGAATAATAAACGTTCCCAAAGACGTCTGTTTTTACTCATTTTGCAGCTTGTGTGTTTAATAGTAGTGTTAAAGTATCATATGACCGACACAAGCATCTGGACACGAGTTCAGAGTGACTCAAGAGTGAGTCACAGATGGATGGAATGGAGAGAATTCAGTCATTTTTCAAAATAAAATAAAAAACATTCAGACTAAATAAAATATAAATAATGTAAGTTATTTATTCTTTCTGTGCGGCCCTGTACCAAAAGACCTACAGATCGGTACCGGACTCCAGCCCAGGGGTTGGGGACCACTGCTGTACATGACATCACCAGGTGGAACAGAGCGTTTTCAGTGTGAGAGAAAAGCCTGGGGTAAATGTGCAGGTTTGTGTGTTAAACATGTGAACGAAACACAACTCCAGCTCTGTTTGTGATGAGGAAACTACATTAGAACAGAGATCAGGAAATAGAGCATAATATGGGCCCTTTAAGGGTTCCCCAAACAGCACTGTACACAGGACACTGTGTAACTGGAGAAACAGATTTTTCTTTTTCATGTTTAAAGCAGAATTCTTCTGCATCACTTCTGTTGTTATTGGCCTTTGGACGAGCCTCATATAAAGTGATATAAACTTAAAAACTGCACAAGGTTTCTACCTCTGACCAGAGACTGTAAAGAAGTGGACTAAATGAGTGTGACGTCACCCACAGTGTTCAGCTCCAGTCAAATGAAGCTCAATGAGGGCAGCAGTTATAGGGGCAAATCAGGAGCAGAGCTCCATATTAGGAAAAGGAATTTATTTATGGACAAAATAGCAAATAAAAACACTAGGATCATGGACAGTGGGTTAATACAAACATTTTAAGACCAAAGAAGATGAGGCTCACAGCAGCAGTTACAGAGAGAAGTGAGAGAAGCGCCCCCACGTTCACCTCCTATATGTCCATTTATATAAACAGTCTATGATTAAAACATGGAAAAGGTCCATTGTCCTTTTAACTATAGCACACATATATCAGAAGTTTACATTTTGTTCCCTGTAAACCACAATATTGATTTAAAACCAGTGGATAACAGAAGCCGGACTATTGACTTCCTGATCCAGTCTCTTCCATGTGGCATTTCAAAGTAGGATCCAGCAAATATTGATTTACTTATATTCATTTTTGAAAAGTGACATTTTAAAAGCCTCCGTGTATAACTCCAGAGACTATAGGAGAGAGAGAGGAAGTAAAACAAAAAAAAGAAAGTATAACATGTCCCCATTAATATTGTTCATCAAAGAGCCTCTTAAAGCTCTACACTCATTATTCACGCACTCCTCACAGTGATTTCATAATATTCTTAAATCAAATGCCATTTTCAATCAGCTGCAGATAATTTAGTGGATAAGACCGATAAGATATTAAAACTCTCTAAACAAATGAAATAGAACTAATTCATTTGAAACAGTTTGCAGTGATCCAGAAGTATCTCTCAAAGTCCTTATAAGCCCAGAGTTTTACCGTCACAATAAAGCTGACAACAACTAGCATGCTCAGGCGCACCTCCTAAACATGCAGCCGGCAAGACATCTGAAGAGGTGTTAGCGCAGTACATCTGTACTGAGGGAGGACATTTTGCTCAAATACATAGAATTGGGAACAAGGCCTTTAAGTAAAGTCTGTTTTTCTGAGCTATAAAACCACCTGTAACTGAATAAATGTAAAGTAGAGCTGTTTAAAGTTACACTGTGGAACATTTCAGTCAGAGCAATGGCGTATCCATAGAGGAAAAAGGGGATGGAACCCCAACCAAAAAGTTCCCTAGTGCGTGTTTAGTGTGTAGTGTGTAGTGTGTAGTGTGTAGTGTTACCGGAGTCTATGCGAGCCTGTCTGCGGGCCGCACACTCCTCGATGCGCAGTTTGGGGATTCCCTCTGCCACGGCTCGGGCCATACCCCCCATCTCCTCAATGTCTTTAATGAACTGAAAAACAAAGCACAACATGAAGACATTCACCTTTGAAAAGTGATGCAGTGGAGCTTTAAGCAAGAAATGTTGTTAATCTCTATGGAAACGGTCCTAAATTTCAAAACATTTTCCTTAAAGGTCCGATATTACGTCAGATAGATCATTGTGAGCGATAAGTGATTGTTATAATGTTTCCTCCTCAAAAATAAACCTAAAGTTGTGTTTTGTTTCATTCACATGTTTGAGTAACTCTTTATTATTAGTTTGTCCACATCTCCAAAGCTCAAAATGCTCTGTTCCACCTTGTGATGTCATGAAGCGGCAGTTTTCAAGTTAGCGGCCGCCTTTTATTCTGTGTTCAGTAGAGATTAGGATTTCCAGGGCTGAAATGATCCAAATGATTCTAGTGAAGGTGTGTGGAATTTAAAAACACAGTGGAGCACTTCCTGTATTACCACATGACATCACAAGGTGGAACTGAGTGTTTTTTTGTGTGTGTTAAACGTGTGAATGAAACAAAACACGACTCCAGGTCTGTTTGTGATGAGGAAACATGATCATGGGCCCTTTAAATATTGATTTATGTGACGTGAAAAATGAAATAAAGCAAAAGATGAGGCAACAGTTCAAATCTCCACTGCTCTGATCCAAATGTCAGTGTGTCAGAGCCCAGTGCTTATGAACTTTACACAAATCATTTGCAGTCTTCAGAAGCTTTTGAAATATTTCACAGACCCAATATTAATGCAGACAGGTCCCAGCACACAGAATGAAACAGGTTTGGGTTTCAGTATAAATCACTCTGTATTTTGGGGGTAAAAATGTCTAAAAATAAGTCTGGTGGTTTGATGAAGGAAAGGTTAAACAGTTTTATGGGAGCTCCCTGTGGGTATATTTGACCCAAAATAACATCTCACGAGTCCTCAGGGAAACATGGCGGCTGCAGCATCCTGTTTTATAAGATCTTTGCACAGCTGTAACTGAAACTTTACTGCAGGCAGTTTATACCAGTCACAGAGTGTGAGAGGAAACTATTTTATAATGAGGTTATTATGAGCCATATTTAAAAGCTATTTTGACATACAGTATTTCCCCTATGCATTATTATACTAGTATTTAGCTCAGAATGTGTCCTGGAGTGTGTTTGCCTCCATGGAAATGTCTGCCTGAAATATTCCACAGACTGGCATTGAAATATGTGTTTTTATTTACTTAAAAACACATTATTACAGTGAGTGAAGTTGCATCATCACAGCACTACCTGCTCGTCTCTATGGAGAAAAATAAGTTTAATAATAAGTTTAATACTGTACTGTGAAATGTTCTAGACAAGGCAAAAACATTTACATGAAGACAAACAGGTGGCAAACTGTCTTTGTGTAAATGAATGTGATTTGTACCTGAGACCAGAGCATCATTAACATGTGTAAAGGCTCAGCACAGACACATCTGTCCCCACAGTCACAAAGCCCTTTCTGTCTGGGCTGTCCTCAAATGTAAAGTTAAGTTGATTAAGTCTGAAACAAAAGTCACTCTATTTATGCAACTTGTATTTTTGCATAAATACTCAGAGCTCAGAGGCTCTAGGAGAAGGGCAAAGGTGGTGTGTATATATATATATATATATATATATATATATATTTATATATATATATTTATATATATATATCCTCCCTCTCTCTCCCTCCTCCCAGCCGGATTAAGCGGGAGAAGATGGATGGATATATGTATGTATATGTATATATGTGTATGTATGTATATATATATATATATATATATATATATACATATATATATATATATATATATATATACATATATATATATGTGTGTGTGTGTGTATATATATATATATATATATATATATATATATATATATATATATATATATATATATATATGGTTACATGTTTGTGAATTCTTTAATCACATTTTTAGATTTTTCTTGAAAGCAGGAAACTGGTGCTTTCCGTGACTGAGAGAACGACACTATTCCAGAATGTTACTCCCTGATATGACAGGACAGAGAGAGATTTTGCACGAGTTACTCGGGATCCTGAGAGATTTTTGTCTGATAAACACATTCATTGGTGGTGGGGCTGGGCCGTTTAGAACCTTGTAAATCAAACAAGCTGATTTAAAATGTTTAAAATTTGTGAAATTTAGAAAATTATATTTATCAAGTATTTCACAATGATGGTGAGAGAAAGGTTTTTTATCAAGAATTTTCAGTGCTCTTTTATCGCAAGCTTCAATAGGTCCAATAACAGAGAAACTTGTGTAGGACCAGCTTGTAATACAATACTCAATATGGGACAGTATCATTGAATGAAAGCAGGAATGTGACTGGTGCTTTATCAGTTAATAAGGAGGACCTAATGTATTTAAAATTACGTATATTCAAATTTACAGTTTTTACTATTTTTTTTATGTCTCTCCTGAAGGATGACTTTGAATCCAGTATCACTCCAAGGTATTTAAACTCCTCAACATTTGTCAGTTCTTCTCCTCAGTGGACTTTTACAGGGGTCATGGCTGTTGTTGGTTTGCTAAAAACATAGATACAGTCTTTTTAACGTTTAAGCATAATTCATTCAGCCATTTTTCTAATTCATCTAAAACTACAGAAAGTTGCTTGGCCTCATGGGCACTTTTAGCTGGTGTAAAATGTCATCAGCAAACATAATTGTGTCCACATTTTTGCACATGTTGGGCAGGTCATTAACATACAAGGAAAAAAGTAAGGGGCCTAAAATGGACCCCTGAGGGACCCCTGTTTTATAATGGAGGTAGGGTGACTTGACTATCATTAACTTGCACACATTGCTGTCTGACAGATAAGACTGAATCCATTTTAACGCTTGATCACTAAAATTAAATGCTAAGAGTCTAGAGAGGAGCTCAGAATGATTTAGTGTCAAACGCACGTTTAAGGTCAATAAAAAGAGCAGATACATAGTTATTTTTCTCCAAATATTATTTAACTTTATCCACAAACACACAAACAGCTGTTTCAGTTGAGTGACATGATCGAAATCCGAATTGCATCGGATGCAAACCTGGGCCATCAGTGTCAAGATGTTGAGTGACACATTTTGTGACCCATTTTTCAGCTATTTATAAATGGGTGTAACTTTGGCCATCTTCCATTTAAGTGGGACAAGTGCCTGGGTAACTGAGAAATGAATAAAATGTGCAGTCGGGTACAGGAAACTAGATTTGTTTTGTTTAACTAGATTAGTGTCAAAACCAAATTCATCCGTTGCCTTAGAATGTTTTAATGTTGAGATCATGTTTGATACTTCATTTTCTGTCATTGTTTTGATGTTAAATTGTGGGCAATGGTTTGGGTTGGTGTTTCCTTCCCCTGTTTGGGAGCTCGTGAGACCTGCATTTTGTAGAGGATCACAATGTTTTAAAAAGAAGTTTAGTAATGTCACTAATAGTATTTTGAAAATATTCATTCAATTTTGTCGTAACGAGGACCGGCTCTGACACTAATTTAAGTTCAAGTTCTCTGTCAGTGTTTTCTCTTGTTTTACCAATTAATTTGTTAATATTTTCCCAGATTAATGTACAATTCCCTTTAGCACTATCACTCACAGTCATGAAAACATTTTCTTTTGCAATTTGTAAGGTCTGAGTAACTTTGTTCCGTGCTGAGACAAAATTTAG
The DNA here is from genome assembly GCA_030686955.1 of Odontamblyopus rebecca. Taxonomy (NCBI): domain Eukaryota; kingdom Metazoa; phylum Chordata; class Actinopteri; order Gobiiformes; family Gobiidae; genus Odontamblyopus; species Odontamblyopus rebecca. Next base: position 34,144,624 of record CM060673.1, read on the forward strand.
CCTATCGGTCTGATGGTAATGATTTTTTAAGCAGTGTGTCTCCGTATCATGAGCTGTTTACAATCACTGTTCCAGGGCAGTGAGGACAAACGCTTCTTATAATTTCCCTTTTTCTGGAACTGCACCAAAACATCTTTGATCGAAGAAAACATAAGATCACAACATTTGTTTGTGTCATTACAGAGAATAATATTGGCCCAGTTCAGATTATTAAGGGCATCACTAAAATGTTGTACTCTGTTTTTTGGAATAAATAATTGGTTTGGTCTTTAGCTTTTGAGATTAAGTCGCTTCTTTGTCAGTTTCCTTGTTATGAAAACTGCATCTTGGTCCAATAGACCAGTTAAAAAATGGTGACATTTAATTATTCGTTCGGCTTTATTGGAGGATACTTCGTCTATCCGAGTTTTGGTGCAATTTGTTATTCTTGTCGGGTCATTAATAATTTGTGTAAAGCTGAAATGGTCAGTGATCTTTAAGCTTTTTCCTCTCCGTTTTATTATCCCAATGAGGTCTCCCATAAGAATAACTTCTTTGTTTAGATCACAGTGACTTAACAGGTCTTAAGTTGCTCACAGAAATCCACCTGAGCTGAGGGCGGCTGTATAAGCACATTACAGTAAAGCACATTTATGTAGAGAGCGACACATTCATTCCAACACATTCAGTTAACATCTCATTAGGCCATGTTATTTGTGCACATTTTAGAGAATCAGGAGGAACTCAGCCTAAATCTGCAGTGTGTGAGTTAAACACGTGAATGAAACAAAACACAACTCCAGGTCCGTTTGTGATCAGAAAACCTTCTAACACAGATCAGAAAACAGTGTAAAATGGGCCCTTTGAGTGGTCCATTAATAACAAGTACTGCAAACACTCCACAGATTTGCTTTTGACCTCCAAAGTTTACACTGTTTACACTCATTATAACTCACAAAACACTGACAAATTAACAGAATATTGCCACTTATGTTCAAGAGCTGCGAGTGACTGATTCGCCCTTGACTTGTACAGTTTAATAAATTCAGCTAAACATTTGTTTTCATTCACAAAGCCCAAAGTCAAAACTTTAAAATCACTGAATGCACTTTAACCTTTATATGCACTTTATACCCTGAGTGAATGTGATTTTGACGACTTGTAGAACTGTTTAACTGTTTGTTTTGCACTGTCCTAAATGTCAAGAGACTATGAATATAAATGAGCTGTACGCAAACTTCGGCACATTTACACATGTATTTTTGTACTGATGTTCATTAAAGTGCATTGTCTCTTAAATAAATAAATAAATACAATAAATAAATAAAATACGGAGGATTAGCAGCTTTTTAAATGCTCAGTCTACAGTATTATAAATATATTAGACTGTAAATGTCCTTTCATAATCACACAACCACAGGATTTAGAATTCTCAAACCTCGGTTAAATTAACAGGAGTTTTAAATCATCTGTCTAATGTTTATCAGTTTCCATGGTAACACAGTGCACACTTTAGCAAACACTGCCATAAAGTGTATAAGGTCATCTCAAGAAAAAATACTAAATGGATTTAAACAGCACATTTACATTTTCAGGATGATTTTCAGTGTTTTTCGGTAATAGTTCCTGTTGTAGTTCCAGCTGAATCAGTTCTTTCCGGTCAGATTGTGCTCAAATGAAGCTCAGATTTCAGTCTAACTTGAGTAACAGAGCTTCAGATCAAATAGTGCCTCCAGCTGAGAAGTATCAATCTCTTTCTTCCTCTTCCAAAATGAGTGATTTTTAGAGGAAAAATTACACATCTACAACTAAACCTTGACAAAATAACAGGACTGGTCACATTTCAAAGCATCAAACCCTCTGCAGTATTTCCCTGTAACAGTTTGATGTTGTATTGATATTCGTTATAGTTCTGTAGATATTACGACTGATTTGGTATTGATTTCTAGAGCTTAAATTATGTTATATTTGTCTGTACACAGTATTTCCTACTTCCAGCTCCATAACTGCACTGTAAACTGATCTCCAAGTACTGGAAATACTATGACTAGTTTAAGTTCATTTTAAACTTATTTCCAAACAGAAACATACACACGATACCAGAGGTCCAGAAGAGCGAGACGAGATTCTGAAATAACTGATTTATTTAACATATATTATTTTATTTATTAACATTAATTTGGGTCATTATTATTTTGTATATTGTTTTCAGGAATTCATTTCTATTGTTTAATGTCTCGCTTATGGATGATTCTGCACAGTGTTTGTGACGTGGTGTTTATATGGTTCCTGCCGCTGACACAGGTTAAAGAGGCTGAGGTTATTGTGTGAAATGGGGGCTTTTCAGGGGGCAACAGAAGACTATAACCTTAGATTTATTTGACATATATTATTTTATTTTGTTAACATTAATTTGGGTCGTTATTTTTGGGGGGAATTCGTTCATATTACTTTGCACTTATTCTTTTATTAACAATTCATATTATTCTTACTGTTGTTTCGCTGGGGTTTGGTTAGTGCTCCTGGTTTAACCCTTTTAGCCCTGTTATTCCCACGCATCAAAATCCCATCTGGATTTTTTTGTGTTCCTTTGACTTAAAAGTGTCAGAAAATGTCCCAGGAGTAAGTGATTTTGCCCCAGGCTGAGTTCAGCTTTCAGTATGTGGCAGTTGTTCATCATTACTGTATGTGTATTAATGTGCAATAACAGTTGAAAGATGAGAAAAACACAAAATCACAAAAAAAAGGAAAAAGCACTAAAAAACCTCTTGTAAACTACCGCCGCTCTCTCCAAATCTCCACCACTCTGCACTCGATACTACAGACTCTGTGCCGGTGCTGCAGAAATGTACCATAATAACCCTGTATGTGTAGAAAGAGCAACTTCTCTGCTTTCAGGAACTGTTGGAAATTCTACGAGGGTTAAGGAAGGTGAACGAGCCCAAGAGAGAACAAGATATCGAATAAAGACGAGCTGTACACTGTGCTGCTGTGTTAGTATATTTGAACAAGGAAGACAGCAGGAAAATACTTTATATTAAATCCAACTGTGACCCGCCAAACCCACAGCCTCTAGAGAACATATTAGGGTCACATCATTTACAACAATGGGATCAATTCACAATTTTAGATTTTGATGAAAACATGATTTTTAATTGGTTTCATTTTTACAATATATCTTGTGTTGTGAATGTATTTTATGTGTTGATAATTATTAAATTTGTATTACTTAAATGATCAGAATGGACCTGCTCCTCTTTTCTCGGTCCACAGGTGAATCAGGAGACTTCAGCCTGCAGGGCTTAATGCTCAAGTCAAGAGGTCATTCACATTTCCATTTAAATGGGACTTGTTTGTGACCTCCAGTGTGACCTTTAAATGCTCTAAAAGTGCCCCACATGAGCAGTGGAGGACACGACGACGTCACACCAACGAGTGCGCTCAGTGTTTACAGAAGCCTGAACATGGACGCTGATGTTCAGGTTGCTGTTGTGCCACTCTCGCAGGAGGAAACACGTCTTTGGCCTGTTTCAGTAGCAAACACATCAGCGTTGGGCTGTATTGGCTCACAACAGGAGCTTGTTACAGCTCAATAACCAAACTCTCACTAGTTGATGATGTGTAAGTCGGATGTAAGTCGGATGAATGTGTTCAGACTGAAGTCGCATGTCAAGAGATCGGACATGTGTCAGTTTTAGGAGCACAGATCCATGTGGCCTGAGTCGTAAAATCAGATCTGTGTGGTTCAGACTGTCATTAAAAGATCAGATCCAGGTTGCGTAGGGGTGAAAAAAAATCAGATTTGGGTCTCTTCAGGCTGCAGTCTGAACGTAGCCTTAGATGTGCATTATTTCACAATCTTTTTTTAACAAATTTAGCACAGATTATTTGCGTTAATATTGGTCCAATCACTACGAAATCAAATCTGAGACAGAGTTTAAAGCATTCTCTGTCTGAATGTGTAAGCTACAAGTCTCTGTGTGGAGGCGTCTTTTAGCTACAGCTGCTCAAAGATATGGAACTTTCCAGAGCTTGAGCGAGGCGGGTAACCCTTTCATGCCCGTGCCAGATCTCGCGAAACGTTTTTCCCGAGTGTGTGCAGTCTCGTGGTGGTAATCAAAGCCTGACAAATGAGCAAGGATCAGTCACGTTTGAAACCATCTGTCTACAGTACGGCCTTGTTACGGCCCCATAATTGTACCTTGAGGGCAGTGCTGTAGACATCATTAGTCAGAGCCTCCATCATGTGCGATCCGCCCCAGGGATCTGCCACTTTAGGAATGCCAGACTCCTCTTGTATAATGATCTGAGTGTTCCTGGCGATGCGGGCGCTCTTCACCGTGGGTAAACCCAAGGCCTCGTCAAAGGAGTTGGTGTGGAGAGACTGCGTGCCCCCGAAGACCGCCGCCATGGCTTCGATCACAGTGCGGATCACGTTGTTATAAGGGTCCTGGGAGAGAGAGGAAATATAAAGCCAGACTGTAAAGCTTCAGAAGACAGCGCTTTTGAAAGGGTCTAGAGGGGTTTGTTTGAGATGTGGCCGACAAATTGGTTATAATGATAAAGAAGCTACATTACATAAAGTTGACTCTTGTGAGCTTTAAGCCATGTTTTACCTCCTCAAAAACACACCTGGAGTTGTGTTTTGTTTCATTCACACATGTTTGACTAGTCTGTCTACAGCTCTAAAGCTCAAAATGCTCCGTTCCTCCTCATGACATCATGAAGCAGTTCATTTTCAAGTTAACAGCTCCTTTAGTTTCCTTCTTTAGTTCAGCAGAGATTAGGAATTCCAGGGGTGAAATGGTGTCTGGATCTGAAAAACACACTTCATGACACAAGATGTAACAGAGTGTTTTCAGTTTGAGACAAGAACTCATCCTAAATACAGAGTCTGGGTTAAGGCTGAGTTAAGGTTACAGACCAAAAGGCAACACCTTAAAGGCCACCAACATCCGGGCCTAAACGATGGTTTAGCCCAGGGGTCGGCAACCTTAAATACTCAAAGAGCCGTTTGGAGCATCTCCCACAGAAAAAAAAACACATGTGATTGATGTAATTGTACTTTTTACCCTTGTGCCCTGACAAAGATCTTGCTGGTCAAAATGCAGTGGGTTCCCTCCGTGCAATAAAGGCCTTGGATTTGTACCTTGTCCATTTCTACATTTTTAGTCAGGGATATTTTTTTGTTTAGACAACTCCAGGTATGTTGAGTTCTTCACTCAGACTGAAAATACTGAAAACACTCCTCCACCTTGTGATGTCTTCAGGTACTACAGGAAGTGCTCCACTGTGTTTTAAAACTCCACACACCTCCACTAAAATCATTTGGTTAATTTCAGTCCTGGAATTGCCAGTCTTTACTGAACAAAAGGTAAAAGGAGCTGTTCAAACTGCAGCTTCATGACATCACAAGGTGGAACAGAGACATTTTGAATTTTGGAGATGCAGTCAGACTGATAATCAAGAGTTACTCAAACATGTGTGAATGAAACAAAACACAACTCCAGGTCTGTTTTTGAGGAGGAAACTACATTATAACGGCCTAAAGCTCAAAGCAGTCAATTCTGCATATTATAACTTCACTTACTTCCATGACGGTGCTTTTTAACTGTCTGCTCGTTCCTCACCTGCTCAGTGAGGGACCAGCCTGACGTCTGACAGTGTGTGCGAAGGAGGAGGGACTTTGCGTTTTTGGGGTTGAAGTTCTCCTTGATGAGTGTAGCCCAGAGTCTCCGTGCCGCCCTCAGTTTGGCGATCTCCATGTAGAAGTTCATCCCAATGCCCCAGAAGAACGACAGTCTGGAAAAGCACAGAGTGAGGAAAGTGATGAGAATACAGCGCCTCCTCCATAAGCACTGCAGCGTGCTCTGATCTGACCAAGACTTTACAACTTATATCAGGTTATTCATCTTGTTTTCAGATTTATTATCTACGTACTAGTTCTGAGACTGTTTCATTCTAGTCTAGCCCATTTACAACTAAAACCTGTAAAAAATGCCTTTAAAAACCAAAAGAATTTTGATTTTGTTTATGAAAACCTTAATATCTCAGCCTCTGAAGCACATAAAACATGAAATAAATTGCATTTGAAAGGTAAGACTCTCAGCTTTGATTAAATTGTGTCATGAAATGAAATTTGCATCATGAAAAGGAGGACAAATCAACAACAATGCTTCACTGCGCCTGATGCAGCAAACGGTTTCACTTGATGGAAACCGTCTGACCTCACAGTGTTAAGATTCTCAACAGTACTTTAGTAATTTAAACAATCGCTGCTATTTGGTCGTGTGCACATGACGTATGGAGTCTGATCAGGTTGGTTCTGGCCAACACACCTCTTCACTGATACTGTACTGTGACCCCTGACCTGGGCGCTGGAGATAAATTAAATTGAGTGGAGGCAGTAGGCGGCTCCAGCCTGGTTAGCACTATGCAGCATCCGGCAGAAATGGGCTAGAAGTTGTTTATTTTAAGATAACTTGTCAAGTAAATGCAGCAAGATAATTTTACTTCTTTTAAGTCATTTTTGATAGATTTAAATGTTTAAATCTTAAATATTGGACAAGCTTTTATGCAGTGAGGGAAATGACTTGAATAAAGTAGGACTCTATTAAAGTGGATTAACTGAGTGTAATGTCACCCATAGCACTGGGTACAGCACAGTCTGTATGGATGTAGTTTGAGTGTAATGTCACCCATAGCATTGGGTACAGCACAGTCTGTATGGATGTAGTGAACCTGTTAGCAACACTTTTCAGCTCCTACTGACCCCGACTCCCCTTTACTTTACAGTGAACTATAGTCGCCCCTCTCTCTGTAACAGCATCTGACTGGAGCCCCTCAGTCCACTCCCTTAATCCACTGTTTTATACAGTCTATGGGCTCCAGTCAAATGAAGCTCACAAGGACAGCAGTTAGAAGGGCAAATTTAGAGCCAAGTCCCATATTAGGAGTAATAATAATAACAGCGGGTTAACTATGTCTCCTTACATATACAGTCTGCATACAGTCCTAACCCCACTGCCAGTCCACAGCCCCTCCCTACATCCTCTGCCATTGTCCATTTTTCTCTGTATTGATTCTTGCGTAATCTCTGCTGTCATTAAGCGCAGACCAGCGGCACTGGTTTTAACAGCATGTCTGGGGATTACTTGTCCATATCGGTCTATTATCTCTGCAAATGAATGTCAGGAGGAAGAGGCTCGGAGCATGAAGGGAGAGCAGAAAGGCACGGGAGATGGTGCTGGTCTCATGTCTCATACTAGGACTAATGAATCTCCCGATATGACCCAAGAACAGTTATTTTAGACACGAGAAAAGCACTTAAAATAATAAGAATTCAATAAGAGTAGTGCTGTCCAAGACACTCAAGGAGCTTTCATCACACGCAGACACACACAGAAGCACAGAAACACAGGAGTAGTGCAGTGGTTAAGCAGAATTAAAGGCCTCCTGCTGTACATGAGTCTCTCCGTAAAATAAATCAGAAGATAGAAGTGAGAAAATGTGAGAAAATATCTGTATTATGTTCTAAAACTCAAGATTCATTTCACAGTAGGACTACGCAACTAATCCAATTACCAGGGTCATTGTGCAATTCCAATTAGATCTCTATACAAATGTAAAAGCCATTCACACTGTCTGGAATAACAGCATATGATAAGAATGAAAATGTAAGTAGCTTCCCCTATATGAAAGACCAGCTGTATATATCACAGGGAACATTTGAATTTTCAAAGCCTGAAAAGGAAGTTGGAGGAAATAAGTATTTAAATATATTTAAAGATGCACTGCTAACTTCTGCCTCTGCTTTTCTCCATGGAGATGTTAATGTTTTACCTTATATAATCCACATTAAACTCCTCTATCTTGTGTTAGTCAATTATTGGTGCTCAAAACTGTAAGTGGGGTCGCAGCTCCACAGATCTGCCCTGGAACTTGGCCTTGTGATGTCACTTGCTGGTTTCCAAATAGAGAGATGCACTTCATACTGAGAAAAAAAGACTTCGCCGGCATTCACATGCATAAACATGAGGGATGGAACAATATCCAAGTCTCCCAATACGATACGGTCACAGTCTGAACCTCACGGTACGATATTTATTCTGATATCGTGGGAAAGTTCACGATATTAAAATATTCTACAGAATAACAAGACTGACTCTAAAATGCTTTGTCCAGTCATTTGGTACATTTATTATCATTAGAGATGGAACGAGATCCAAATCTCTTTGTACCAGATTTTCACCATAAACATCTCACTGGACCAGATTTATTACAATATTTTGTGGAGGCACAAAACTGTGAATCTGCTCCTTTTTCCTCTAAAAATGCTTCACAGACTTAACCCAAAGAATGAAGATGTAAAAGTGAACTAGGGCTGAAACGATTCATCGAGTTAATCGATTAAATCGATTAGAAAAATGCATCGATTATTTTTTTTGCCTCGATGCTTCGTTTTATTTTCATACGCTCGGCGATGGCCGGAACCTTTTGTGGTAGAGGTAAAGTTTCCGCACGACCACTGCACTTCACTGTCCACACAACAGCGCGGAGCCCATGGATGTGTAATAAGAGCAGAACCTCCTCATCTAAGAGGGAACGTGAGCTGGTTTAGACCGTCGTGAGACAGGTCAGTTTTACCTACTGAGGATGTGTTGTTGCAATAGTAATAGGGAACACTCCTCATCGAGTGCGCGATACGCTCACGCCGCATCTCCGGTACGCCGCCTGCGGTACGCTCCGGTACGCAGTACACCATCTGCCAGAACCAGGAGTGCGCGGTACGCTCCGGTACGCCGCACACCCCGCATCTCCGGTACGCCGCACTCTGCGCGTGGATTGTGTCTTGACGCGTACACTTCGTGGACCGCGCTTCCTCCTGTGCCTCTAAACCAGAACTCACACCAGGACTAAGACAGGTCTAAACCAGGTCTAAACCAGATCTAAACCAGATCTAAACCAGATCTAAAACCAGGACTAATCCAGGTCTAAAACCAAACAAGAATTTGCAGGAGTTGTTGCTACATTTATGTAGTTTTAAAAATCATGACAATATCAAGTAATCCAAAGTATTCAGATTACGTTACTCACTTTAAGTAATTTAATTTGAATACGTCACAAACTACATTTTGGGGAATGTAATCTGTAATCTGTAATCTGTAATCTGTAGGGGAACATTTTAAAAGTCACCTTCTCAACACTGATGCTACAACATGTAAACAGAACCGTACATTACATCAAGTGGAAAAGAAACCGTGAGGTGAGTCGACCTGAGCCCAGCGATAATTACGTTTTTCATGTCCAAAACACGTGGATCTGTCAGTGCAGGTGGTGTGGACTTAACATGTGCAAAATAGACACGACAATAACAAACGATTACTCGATTATTCGAACAAAATAATCGACAGAATAATCGATTACTGTAATAATCGATAGCTGCAGCCCTAAAGTGAACAGTTATTTCTTCATGTCGTCTGCACTGAAATGGAGCAAAGGATCATGGTCTATGTAGTTCCTCCCTTTTACCTACTTCTGTGATGGAATATTATTGTGACAATATTTCGGTTATTGTTACATCCCTGTAAAGCGCTTTGGTATCTTGAAAGGCGCTTTATAAATGCTATGACTAATTAATTAATCCCTAATAAACATTAAAGGTGCACTGTGTAACTTTTGTGGTGGAGCGTCCGTCAAAAGCTTTGCTCCATGTAGATGTTATTGTTTTGTCTGGAATGTTTCACACTATGGCATTAAACCTTTATATCTTCATGGAGACCAAACCAGACCAAGTTACAGGTCAGATCTGTGGAGAGGCGACCCCGCTCACAGTCAGAATGTGTATTTTTGAGCTATAAAACCACCTGTGATTGAATAAATATAAAGTGGAGCTGTTTAATGCCGCACTGTGAAACATTCCAGGCAGAGCAGTGACATATTGATAGAAAAAACCAGATGATGGACACCCAATCAAAAAGTTACGGAGTGCACCTTTAATGCAACCCGTTCAATATATTTGACCTGGGAGCGAACTCGTCGATGGTCAAACCGGCCTTCAGCCCGGTGCGGCAGTATTCCAGGCCGTTAGCGATGGTGTAGGCCACTTCCAGGATGGCATCAGCCCCGGCCTCCTGGAGGTGGTATCCGCTGATGGAGATGGAGTTGAACTTTGGCATATGCTGAGAAAACAGACAGAAAGTGAATACGCCTGCTGTAAACCTGACAGGATGAGGTACAGAAGAAAATGGCATGAAATAAACTGTAAATGATAGATTATAGTTATCATATTATTAATTTATTGTCATTGGCAGGAAATGAAATACTGTGTCCCGAAATACTGTTAATATTGAAAAGATCTTTTTTTTTCCCAATATATGGCAAATTTGATTATCAGCTATTTAATTTATGATTTAAAACATTACAAAATCCTGCAAATGAGTAAACTCCTAAAAGTGTCTCCACAGTATGACATTAAACAGCATTAGCTTCCATCCATCCATCTTCTCCCGCTTAATCCGGCTGGGTCAGCTTACTTTTTTTTATTCCATAGTTTTATAGCTTAAAAATACCAAGAAAAACAAGCGTTCTGACCGTCTCTCCACAGATCTGACCTGTAATTTGGTCTCCATGAAGATAGAAAGGTTTAATGCCATACTGTGAAACATTCCAGACAAAACAATAACATCTCCACAGAGAAAAGCATTTGACGGACCCTCCACCAGAAAAGTTACACAATGCACCTTTAAATCATAAACTAACTATAATATACAGCTGGAAAAAAAATAAGAGACCAGTGCATTTTTGTCTAAAATCTGAATCTCTACAGGTGTTTGGATCGTTTCAGTCCAGCATCTACACACCTCATTCTGCTTCATGAGGCTCTGATGAGGAGATCACCTGAACCAAACCTGATTTAAGGAGGAAAAGGAGAAAAACCACTGCTGTGTTCAGCATTATTATTATTATTCCACCAAATATTGATTTCTGAACTCTTCCTCAGTTCAAACATTAGTCTTGTGTTGGTTTAAAATGAAGATCTTGTTTTCTTCGCATTATCTGAGCTCTGAAAACATTGAATCTTTTTTATTTTGACCATTTGTCATTTTCTGAAAATAAATGCTCGAAATGACGATATTTTTATTTGGAATTTGGGACAAATGTTGTCAGTAGTTTATAGAATGAAACAAAAATGTTCATTTTACTCAAACACAAACTATAATCAGAGAAGCGGATCATTTTGCAGTGGTCTCTTCTTTTTTCCTGTATCTTACAGTTTGTTTCCATTACCTTAGACGTATAGGCAAAGATGTCTGCGATGGCGTGCATGGACGGCTCTGGAGGGAAAATGTACGTGTTTCTGACCATGAACTCTTTTAAAATGTCGTTCTGGATGGTGCCCGTGAGTTTAGCCTTGGGGACCCCCTGCTCCTCTCCGGTCACGATGAACATGGCCAGCACCGGGATCACCGCTCCGTTCATCGTCATGGAAACAGACATTCTGTCCAGGGGAATGCCGTCGAAAAGCATCTTCATGTCCTCCACGGAGTCTATGGCAACACCGGCCATGCCGACGTCGCCGTGGACGCGGGGGTTGTCTGAGTCGTAGCCACGGTGTGTGGGGAGGTCAAAGGCCACTGATAGACCCTGCTGTCCGGCTGCCAGAGAGAGACAAGAGTGACAATCTGGAACTTTTCTTCTTCAAACGAGAAACTGTAGGAACTGTCAGTGGATAATGGAACTTTTTAATCTGGGGTCAGCAGAGGGGGCAGAGCAATCAAATTCTACTCAAGTAAGAGTAACAGTACTTCAAATTAAATAATATTACTTAAGTACAAGTACAAAGTGAGTGTAAGAAATTACTCGAGTAGGTCTGTCACCATTACACATTTTTAAATGGCAAAATATAAAATATAATATAAGTAAATATAAATAATAATATTGAGGGTCTAATATTGTGCTAAATTGACTCTTGTGAGCTTAGCCATGTTATAAAGCATCACACACTCAGACGGCCAATGTCCAAAAGCTTTCGGTATTTTTAAATTACATTTCGGCAAAAAGCTGAAATGTCAGATCATTTTTCTTGCTTTGGACCACAGTATCACCACCGAAACAGAATTTAAAAATAAAAAAAAGATATTGGACATCAGCCGTCTGAGTGTGCAATGCTTTTTTTTTCACTTTTAAGCTCAGATCTTGTGTGGATGGAGCTTCCTCACATCCTTCTGTCTCTTCATGAATCAGACTCACTCCATGATGTTGAGGTCAGGGCCTGTGGGGCCAGACCAGCACCAACACAACTTCTGACTCTTTACGCTCAAGAGAGTTCTGAAGGACTCTGGGTTTTTCTTTTCACTTGAATTTTGGAAATTGATAAAAAAAAAAAAACTCATTTCTCATCATATTTTTCAACATTCTCTGTTTACAGCATTTTTCCACACCTGCCTAAAATGTTAGTTACAAGACAGACATGTTCAAACCAAAAGTCTTTACTGATTATAATTGTAATGCTGATTAATATTACAAAACCATTCATTTCTTTTCTTTTCTTTTTTTGGTAAGAAAAATCTAGTCCTGATGGACATTAGTCTAAAACTATACAAAAAACTTCTATTCTTCTATTTACATCATATTTTCAGTCCTGGTATTTGTTGTTAATAAGGATTATTCATAATGTTTTGCCTGGTGTAATAAATGCCAAATGAATGAATAAATAAAGACCCCACACCTGAAAAGTTCCATAGTACAACTTTAAATATACTTCTCATAAAACTGACAGGTCAGAATGTACGTTTTTGATCAGAAAACAGCAAAACACGGCCCCTTTAATATCCCTTCCTTTCATTATCATTCAAGATTCAAGACTTTGAACCTTTTAGGAGAACTCTGGGGCCCATAAAAACCTGTGGAAGCCAAACCGTCGCCTCCTTTGAGAATCACTGATGTGAAACTGCTTTCTGCCCCCAGTGAGTGAGTAAACGAACCATTAAGCTCTTGTTTTGCATATCTGTATTGACACATGTCCCGTTTATGTGTGTTTTTTCTATGTAAATAAATGTAAATAAATGTGCATTTTCAGATATAAGATATAACATCACAGACAGGGATTAGAAATGCGGACAAGTCACACATGCAGAACCCTGTACGGCTCACACAGCCGTCTGACTGCACGGAGCAACCCCAGCGATTATCTGTGTGTGAGGGTCGACAATATTAATACGAATCAATGCTTAAGCACCAAAAATAAAAAGGGATTCAAACTGAAATAAATAACAGAAAAACAAATGGGACAAATTTGGATCTTTTCTTATGCATTGTGTAACTTTTCTGGTTCAGGCTTGATTGTCTCTATGGAGATGTTCCACAGTGTGACATTAATCAGCTCTACTTGACGTTTATTCAGTTACAGGCGGTTTTATAGCTCAAAAATACCTAGAAAAACAGGGGTTCTGAACGTGTGCGGGGTCACCTCTCCACAGATCTGAGCTGTAACTTGGTCTTGTTTGGTTTCCATGTAGACAAAAAGGTTTAATGCCACACTGTGAAACATTCCAGACGAAGGAATAACATCTCCACGAAGAAAATCATTTGACAGACCCGACATTAGAGAAGTTACACAGTGCACCTTGAAGAAAGTGGATTATTTTGTGTGAGGAAATTACAATAATATTCAAAATCCAAACTAATCCTGCTCAACAGTCACCGGTGTTAAAGTGAGAGATCTGTGTTCTCTCCGCTCCTCCGGCTCAGGACTTTATGATGATGCCTTCAGGGCCCTGGTGTTATGAGGGGCTATGAAAAACAAATTGCTTCTCTAATGTGTTTGTGCCTTCAGCTGTTCAGTTGCTCAGTTCCTCACAGGGCAGTACTTTCTGAAGGTATTTGTATTATAATATATTGCTGTATTGTCAGATTAACTTGATGAGATCATCTTGTAAAGTGTAACAGACCTGCTCTGAGGTGCTGCAAATGAATGGACCTCTGCGACCTGTAGAGTTTTCTGAATCTAGTAACAAAAGGGAAGCAACGATCCGGCGTTTGCACTTCTGATGCCAATTCTGATATTACGGCTTTAAGCATCTGCCGATACCTGATGTCAGCCGATACCTGACGTCAGCCGATACCTGACGTCAGCCGATACCAGTGCAGGGACTAAGAACAGACTTTCATGAGAACAAAACATATTGTTTGACAAAATGTGTCATGCAGCTGTTATTTATCTCTCAGGTAACTGCAGAACAACTGTGTGACTTTCTGGACCAACTACGACCAGTAAAAAGTCTGATGTTATAATTTATACACCCAATCTAAATATTGGCAGAACCGATATTTTTTTAAATATTTATATTTTTATTATAATTCTGCCATCAAAACTGGTATATCGAGTATTACAGGGACAGTTCAGACCTCATGTGTGTAGAGACAGAACTGCAGACTGTCCATGTGAATGTGTGAATAGAATGTTTGAAATAAAACCTGCACTGCATGAATCGTCACTACTTCACTGTCACTTTTATCTGTGCAATAACCTGCTCCACAACTCACATGCAATACCATTATGTGCAATATGGAACTCATCTGTGAAATACTACTACACCTTATTTAATCCAACCTGCACCTTTGTATGTTACTATATTTTATTATATCTGTATTTTTTAAATATATTTTATTAGGGCTGGGCGGTATACCGTTTGAACCGGTATACCGGTAATTTTTATTTTTATGATATGAATGTTTTATTTACCGCCATACCGTGTGTGTGCGCATATGTCGGCAACACAGAGCGGCGGAACGTCGCACAGCGGTAGATTGAGCGGGGCTGTTTTTCAGTGTTACACCAAACAAGCCAACAAGCCAGGTAAGGATAGCGAGTTGAGTGGTGAGCATGGACGAAGAAAATGACACAGACACAGAACTCATTCCGAAAAAGTATCTGTGTCTGTTGTTTGGAAATACTTCGGTTTTAAAAAATCTGACGCGGATCAAACACGCATCATCTGTAAGTGTTGTCGAGCTAATGTTTTAGCTGCAGGAGGCAACACAAGCAACTTGCTTCACCACCTCCGCCACAATCATATTCTGGAATACGAAGATTGCATGAAAGTAAAATCTGCATCTTCTCCCCAATCTCTGCGTAACGTTGGCAGTGCAGCACAAAACACTACACAGACGTCCCTGGTAGGCGCGTTTGCTAAAGGGACCGTCTGTGTAGTGTTTTGTGACACGGCTCCCTTTTTCGGAGAGCGGGAGTGCGCGGAGCCGTGCCCGAGCGAGAGCGCGGAGCCGTGCCCGAGCGAGAGCGCGGAGAGCGCGGGTGCGCGGAGCCCCGCTCTTCACCTTTCGCCCGGGCACGGCTCCGCGCACTCGCGCTCTCGGCGATCTCGCCCGGGCACGGCTCCGCGCACTCCGTCTAAAGGGACCGTCTATGACAAGAAAAGCAAACGTTGGAATGATATTACCAACTCTATCACACTCCACTTAGCCAAAGACAAAAATACCGTTAAATACCGTGATAATTTAAAAAAATACCGTGATATCAATTTTTGGTCATACCGCCCAGCTCTATATTTTATTATATTTTTTGCTATAGTGTTTAATTATTTTCCATTGTATTTGCAAACACTTTTTAACAGTACTATTTATTGTATTAGTATTATAGTATTATAATACATATATATAGTATTATAGCCATTAGTACTTCTTGAATATCTGAGCGAGTCAGCGGTTCTTCTCATCCTAAGCATTTCATTGCACTGTCGACCTTGTGTTGAACCTGCATATGACAAATAAACAATCCTGAATCTCTTGAGGGACTATTTTCTCATATATCAGTCCGCCACAGCCGAGCTGCTATCAGGAAGTACAACTCACTGCTGCTGCTCAGACACAAATCCTTCAAATGCAAAGTTGGTTTGACTTCTAAAATGATTCTCTAGAGACAGACGTTCACAGGGACAGTCTGGAGTTCTAATAGTTTTCATCAGGTGCACTGTGGAGTGGGTCAGACTGTTTTTAGACTATGGGCATTGACAAGCACCAGATTAGCAGCAACCTGTCCAAATGCAAGGACTGGATGGAATCTTTAAAAAAGTGTCTCCACACGTCTCACATAGTCTGGACAGTGTTTTCTGTATCTTCGACTGCTTTTGGATGCACGATTACATCATCCGGTCAAGTTTGACATTTTTAATACCGACAGAAGTCCTGTGTCTATACTGTGTATTACCTTTGATGTTATCCCTATAAAACCTGTTGCTCTCCTCCACTGTGCTGAAGCCTGCGTACTGCCTGATGGTCCAGGGTCTGTATGTGTACATGGTGGGATAGGGCCCTCTAGTGAAAGGAAACACCCCCGGGAGCTCATCTGCGCTGGAAGCCGAGTCCGCTTTGGTGTATACAGGTTTGATATTCAGTCCTTCAGGCGTGCGCCATATGAGGTCTTCTGGATTCTTCCCTTTGAGCTGCTTCTTCGCCAGGCTGGCCCACTCCGGGTGGATCTGGGACTGATCCGAGCATCTGAGGCTGGTGTGGAGCAGGGAGCAGGGAGAGCTGGAAGTGAGGACGGAGGCTTTGATGAGACGCCGGGCGGCCATGGCGCTGTGTGCGGACAACATGCTGACTGTGGGCCTTCAGACGAGCATGGATCACCTGAGCCAGGGGAAAAATAGACACAGACATATATTAATGTGATCCAGATCGTAGAGAGTTTGTGTTATCGGACTTTCAAGGTTAAATTGGGCATTTAAACCCTCCGATGTTTTTTAATATCTTTTGCTGTTTGTAATAATATGCAGCACTTTTGTTTATAAAATATGCTATAGAAATAAAGTGGATTTGGACTTTCAGTCACATGCACGGCTGAACCAGTCCAATAAATGCAAACCCATGAAAAAGCTATGCAAAAAAAATATACAAATTTAAATAAAATAAATAAAACGCTCCGAAGATCACACAAGTCACACAAGTCACACAGTGCTTAGAAGCCAGAGAATAAAAATGGGTCTTAAAATGAGAAACTTCTTTGTGGGGCCAAAGGAAAGGTTTTTATTCTGCACTCTTCTCTTTTAATGTCAATTCAATGATGATTATTTATGTTTATATTTGTTGTAATGTGATTTGAATGCCTTTTTTATTCTGTAATTCTGAATTACTCCATATGAATCGCACTGTACAAAAAACAGCTTTGCTGTTTGCCTGGTCTTAAAGCTGCACTATGCAACTTTCTAATTGGGGGTCCTTCACCTGCTTGTTTCCATGGATATGTCATTGCTCTGCCTGGAATGTTCCACAGTATGACATTAAACAGCTCTACATTACATTGATTAGAGGTGGTTTCAAAAATAGAAAAACAGGTATTCTGATTGTGAGCATGGTTGCCTCTCCACAGATCTGACCTGTAACTCATTAACTTCATGAAGATAGAAAGGTTTAATGCCACACTGCAAAACATTTCAGACAAACATTAACATGTCAATGAAGAAAAACATTTGATGGACCCTCCACAAAAGTTACAAAATGCAGCTTTAATAATGTATTAGAGAGATCAGAAAAAGCTTCATTTGGCTATTCTAGCTGTACATACAGTCATGTGACAAAGTTTGGACCCTGATCGTTTTCAAGATTTTCTTTTATAAATCATTGGTTGTTCGGATCAGCAATTTCAGTTAAATATATCATATAGCAGACAAACACAGTGATATTTGAGAAGTGAAATGAAGTTTATACGATTTACAGAAAGTGCAATAATTACTTAAACAAAAGTAGGCATGTGCATGAATTTGGGAACCCCAACAGAAAAATTACATCAATATGTAGTAGATCCTCCTTTTGCAGAAATAACGGCCTCTAAACATTTTCTATAGCTTCCAATGAGGGTCTGGATTCTGGTTGAAGGTATTTTTGACCATTCTTCTTTACAAAACATCTCCAGTTCAGTCAAGTTTGATGGAGCCCGAGCATGGACAGCCTGCTTTAAATCGCACCACAGATTTTCTATAATATTCAGGTCTGGGGAGTGTATACACAGAATGTATAAGAGATGTGTAAGGACTCGATAGTGGCCACTGAAACTTGACAATTAGAAACTATATAGTGCAAAATAAAATGCAAAATACAGTTGAATTAGAGTAAAGATTATAAGGCTACATAGCAGCGATGTACTAAAAGTAGTTGTGTAAAGGCAAAGAACAGGAAACACACTGGATTGTAAATACATTTAGAATATAAAATTAAGTCATTATGATATAAATTAAGGAGAAATATGTCTCCCTCCTACATCAAGAAACTATGCACCTAATCACACTCACACATGGATGCAGATAGGGAAAGTGCCTAACCTCAGGGCACAGCAACAGCATGAATTACAATTTGTGTTTTACTGAGTAAAATGCGAGACACAAACGAAGTCAGCAGCACTGCTGTTTATAATTTCATACATTATGCAACAAGTAACTGTCTCTGTTTCTTTTGACTCTGTTACAAAACTGTCAAGAAGAAAATATTGGAATGTTTGTGTTTAACAATTAAAAAACTATTTTCAACCATTGGATCAATAATGTTTGTCTATGCATCTGTCGATTAAGTGCTATGGGTTTGTTATGCTAGTTGTTGTGACACATGTGTTAGCCAATAACAGTAGTATAAAATGAACAAATTCGATCCTTATTTTAAGACTCACAGGCGATCCTTTGTGCAAGAACTTAGTATTGGGAAATTTCTAATAAACATTATTTTAATACGAGATCATTTGAGGAACATAACACAACTGCGCATTTGGCACGTCAGGCTAACAGGGAATGTGCAACAACTCAACTAAAAAAGTAACCAATTAGATAATATGACAAGGATTTAATAGCGTCAGAGTGATCAATAATCTGTACGGAAATATGTCTGATATTAAGTTTAATTTCTGACCTTGTGCTGAGCTGTTTTGGGTTTGCAAAAGGCGTGTGGACGTTCAGCCAATGACGTTTCATAACACTGCGTTTTATCCAATCACAGAGAACGACTTTCAACAGCACTCCGGAAGTAAATACGTTTTTTCCCCCTTTTTGTTGTTTGTCTTTTTTTTTTTTAACGAAATTTGTATAATTGTTATCAGTACGATGCCACTCGTTAATTTAATGGATATTTAATTGTTTTGAAAAGAAAAAAAGAAAGAAAGAAAAATAACCGAATTGCTTTATTTTTACTTTGCATATCCCAAATCTAAAATAAGACAACTTCAAATATGATTTACTTTATAATTAATACAAAATAATAATTGTCAGGCCATGACTTTCACCAGCTGAAAATGTCTATTTATATTCCAGCTCTAATTGCATCTGTGCTGTGATATATTACTCGCAAATTTCTCATAATACATTTATATAATTTCTGTCTTATTCATACCAGTCTCTTGGTATTTTTTATACTACTTATTTAGAAGTTTTACAATTTTAAAATATTTTTTACTCTTTGTTATTGTAACAATGTGATGTGTGAGCTACTGTGTCTTCCCCAGGTGGATCAATAAAGTATTATTATTATTTATTATTTATTATTATTATTATTATTTTAAAAATCGTATTAATTTTAAACACCAGTTAAGCTTTCACGTCTCAAAACGCCCTCACCTAAACGTGTAGTTATTGAATTGTCCAGCAGGCGTCAGTGCCACTACCAAAGACGTAACAATAAAGACAACAGCAGTTTGTCTCAACACAGTACATGCCATTTTATTCAAGAGTTGGTCGATAGGTTGTAATGGCTGTCATAGAGTTCTATACAGTATTATTTATTGGCTTGAATAGGGTACATTAGCAGTAAATGTTATGATATAAAATATACTTAACATAGCAAGATCATTCAGCGCATTCAGCAGGACTAACCTTATCAAAGTGGCAATGCAGACAGTGGTAATGCCCAGGTAGAATATTAAGGATCCGCTATTGTACTTGTAGCCTGACTCCACCCTCCTCTACTTTATTAATCTGTAAGGCAGTATTTTGATTGCAACATAGTGTGGTTGGTTGAAATATGAGTTTAATTGGTTTTATTAACAAAAAAAAATTACAGATGAGACAAATCAAAAAGCATTTTACTCAAAACAACAAACATGGTGCGTGATGCGTCAGGAAAAGCAGGATGACAGATTCTCGTGGTATCCATACATGAGCGAAGCAGCGTACGTAAATACTTGAAATACTGAACTGAAAAAGTAGAAATCAGACGATAATAACAGAAATTGTGGGAGGTGACGGCTGGTAGTGTTCTCCCTGTGGCAAATGCGGCCTTGACTATTAAAACTTCAAGGATCACTTTACTTTACTCCAGTTTAAGTAATTCTACATCAAATATAAGCGTGGCATTCGGCGGGATGACCCCAGGGTGACCTACAACTCCATAGGCCATGTCTGGTGTGCACGTGAGTTTAGCTCTCTGGCCCAGGCTCATCTGAAACACAAGGACAAACAGACGATTAGTGGCAGAACGTAATGAAGGAAAAGTATTAAAGCGCAGTACTTAAAGGTTTTCTGCCTGGAATGTTCCACAGTATGACATTAAACAGCTCTGCTTTACATTTATTCAATTACACATGGTTTTATAGCTCAAAAATACAAATAAAAAGAGGCATTCTGACTGAGCGGGGTCGCCTCCCCACAGATCTGACCTGTAACTTGGTCTGGTTTGGTCTCCATGACGGAACATTCCAGACAAAGCAAAAACATCTCCATGACAAAAAGCATTTGACAGACACTCCACCAGAAAAGTTACACAATGCACCTTTAAGTACATTTGATCTGTACTTTCTCCTCCACTATTTTCTGGAACAGAACTGAAAAGTAAAAAGGATTTTTTGTTACAGTGTGAGGCCTGTTGAAAAGGCCGAGGGTTTATTTTCAACATGTTTGAAAGAAAAAACAGATATGAAAAGCTACAGACTCAATAGTTTCTGCTGAACCAAATTCAGCACAAATCTGTATCAAAACACATCTGAAGCTTTATTAGACCTCAAAATACGTTTAAAAAAGCACAGGTTTAAACAGGCACTTTAACACATTTACTGAAGTTGATGATTTCATGTGATGTACTTTTCAACCACTGCAGTCAATATATTTTTTCATGTCGTAGTTATGCTTTGTTTTGAGGAAGAAGTCTGTGTAATAAAAGGGCTGTTATTGTTCCACTGGGCAACACACTTCATTCACCCTGATGGTGGCGCCACAGAAGTGCACTCTGTAACATTTTCTAGTGGAGGGTCTGATATTTATTTGTCTTCATGGAAATGTTATTGGTTCACTTAGAATGTGCCACAGTATTGCATTTAATATCTATCTCCATGGAGACAAACAAGCAGCGGGGAGGAGACTCCACTAGGCCAAGTTATAGAGCTCCTCACTGCAAGAATCCAGGTTTAGGCCGCTACAAACTACAGGATTTTTCAGTCTTAAATGATTTTTAAATGTGCAACAAAAAGCCACAGACAAGAGGAGAATCTGATGAGACTTCAAATCTGTGATCTCACAGACTGTAGCGGGATGTTTCCTGTCTGCAGTAAAACCACTCGCTCTGAGACTCTGAAGTGTGCAAAGATCAGAGCTCTGCACTTCTAGTTTAGACACAAGTCCAAACTGTGTTATTATTATGTGTGAAATGTGGAGCAATACTTTAGATAAAGGGTTTTTAAAAGCATTAAAGAGGAGATAAAGTCCACAGGAAGTAAAGTCACTATCACTGATCTGCAGCTTTATTTTGTGGATGTAAACAAACCCACGCGAGGAACAACTTTGGCCTTTTTACTTTCAAAGAACTCTTCAAACTGGATTAATAGCGCAGTTTTGTGGACTGGAGTCATTATTTGCGGAGGACAGTTTCTCTGGATAATGTGGGTGAGACGCTGCACTTTAAATGTTCCACTTTACATCAGGTGAGGAATAAAGTCTTTATTTTCACTCTGTCCTGAGTTGTTGCATCTCGATGTCCGTCGCTCCTCTGCCCCTGATGCTCGGTTTTATCGGCTGTTGCCGTGTGGTGGCTGATGTTTGCCGGTTCTGATCTGACACATGAGGAGCAGTGGCTTCAAAATCCCACACAAAGACAAAAAGCCGCCTCCCTGAACTTAGGAAGAAAATGCAGCCAAAATCCTACAAATTCTCCTGTGGTGTGCGGCGGTAGAATGTTCCACAGTATGGCATTTGATACATCTATCTCCATGGAAACAAACAAGCGGGAGACTCCACTAAGCCGAGTTCCAGACCTCCTCACTGTAAGAATCCAGGTTCGTCAGTGTATTTTTAAGCCATATAAACACCTGTAATTGGATAAAGATATTGTCTATATGTGAAATACTATAGACTGTGGGACTGGGCTGAGCAGTAACCATGGAAACAGGCGGGTGGTGGAAAACATTCACACATAATGCACCTCAAAAAACTTCAGTTAATAGATTTTTCTTTTTTTTGAGCAGGAGAAAAATACAGAAGGCCAAATAAGGACTGGACACAGTTTTGCTCTGGATCATTCGTTTGCACTTGTGATCTCAGAAGAATAACTTCCATCTGCTCTGAATCAGGAAGTCATGAAGTCAAATCCAAACCTCACTGCCGGAAACTCGCTCACAAATGCGTTTATAAAAGTTTTAAAGGCGTATTATGGAACCTTTCGGCCACCTCTATGTTTCCATGGAGATGTTACTGCTTTGCCTAGAATGTTCCACAGGATATTTATGTCATTATTTAACGTATATTTACACATTTATTCAGTTACAAGTGTTTATATAAAAATACACTGATGAAGCTGGACTCTTGCAGTGAGGAGCTTTGGAACGTGGAGTCCTCTGCCTGTTTGTCTCCATGGTGACAGCTGTATAAAATGCCATACTGTGAAACTTTTGTTATAGCAATAACATTGCCATGGAGACAAGTAAATATCAGACCATCCACTCGAAAAGTTACATAGTCTGCTTTAAATTAAAAAAAATAATGAAAAGATTGTATTTTTACAGCCTTTTCTTTTTCTTTAATGTCGGGTTTCCACAGTAAACCAGTCGTACACTTTCTGTGTCTTGCCCAGTGGCACAATAACAGCTGCTCTAACCCTGCATCTAGTAATATCACTTTGAAGTCAAAATACCTCTAATTTCTAACTATATTTGGTCACATTAATGTCCACTCATTATCTTTTCATTATCACATGTACATTTGTACATTACACTAGAATTTCATATTTATTACACTTTACCACAGTTTACTCAATACTCATAACACATGCGGATGATATACGACTGATACAAGAGCAGCATCTGAATCTCCACATTTCTTGGTCGATATATTTTGTAAAGGTTTACAAAACTGTGAATATGCTCCTTTTTCCTTTAAAATGCCTTTGTCCTAATCTGAAAAAAGAACATTTTAAAATCTCATTTTAAATCTGCTTAATAAGTTATTTTGTTGTGTAAATTGGACTGAAACAGAGCAGAGGATCATGGTCTATGTCGTTCCCTGTTTTTTTTTAGCCATTTCTGCATCAGAACTAAGCAGAGAGACTTGTGGTTGGATAAACTGTGATGGTCCACGACCTTTGACCTTTGACCTTTGACATCTGATATTTCAGTTATTGTTACATCTCTGTTATTGTACCATCCCCAGTAATTCACTGGTGGGTTTGAGATCATCACAGTCTACAGACCAGAGGTATTTAATACAGACGGGGGCGGCTCAAATTAATATTGTTAAAATTCAGATTTCTGTTGTAATACAGTGAGTTCTTGGGTCGAATCAGTAATAGAAATGATCAGCTTCAACATTTGTGAAATGACCTCGTTTATATATTTCATGGCAAAGGTCGATGTCATTATTAACACGGTGACATGATCACATTATTAACACAGTCTGACATGATCACATTATTAACCCGGTCTGACATGATCACATTATTAACACAGTCTGACATGATCACATTCTAGAATCTGAAAAGCACCACTCGGTAGTTCTCAGTCACACTCTCAGATGGGAACCAGACTCTCAGAACCAGTTTTTCATATTGATGACACTGGACTTTCTTTACAAATATCTAAAAAGTAAATTCACACATGTTGAACCTGATCCTGTACATTAGTGATGAGACCCAAGAACTCACTATGTTACAACAAAAAAAGGCTATTTAATGATAAGAATTTTTCGGGATTGGACAAGACACAAGATGAGATACGAGATCCACGAGAACGAGACAAGACTTTAACAGAATTCATAGTTCAGTTTCCAATTTTGGCTGCACAAAATGTTTTTATTTAGTTGATTTTTTATTTATTTGATTTCATATTTTGGTTTCCATTCTAGTTTTGCTTTTTGGAACTGTAAGAGATGAAACACACCAACACCAAAACCGTCTTTTGTCCAGTCCAAATGTGAAAAGCACGAAAACAAAGATCCTCTTCCTCTTATATGAATGATCTGAGTAAGTTTGTCTCACGAGATCTTGTTCCATCCCCACACTGCAAAAACATCTATTAGAAAATGACTTAAAAGTGGTGAAATTCTCTCTCTGTGCACCAAGATCATTTTACTTGATAAATTCTCTTAAAATAAACGAGCTACTCGAGTGAAGCCGTCTCAGAACGAGGAAGTAGAGAATAAATCTGAAAACAACATGAATAACCTGCTTTAAAATCTTGGCCAGATCAGTGAAATGTGCAATAATCTGTGATCACTTCAGCCACATCTGGATTAAATAATATTGTCCAATAGAATCATCTGAAACCAACAGTACATGATACATTAAAGTGTACATAATATTACCTGTGCTACTCCTTCTTCCCAGCCCTTAATGACCTCCGCCTTTCCAAGCCTGAATTGAAAAGGTTTGTTCCTATCTCGAGAAGAGTCAAACTTTTTTCCGTTTTGCAGCATACCTGTGAAAAAGAAAGAAGAAAACAACATAACACAATGTCAGAATTAAGTTCACAGTTCAGAAAAGTCATTTAAAGTCCTCATCACAAACAGACCTGGAGTTGTATTTGTTTCATTCACACATGTTTAGTTCTTCTCTCAAACAGAAAACGCTCTGTTCCACCTTGTGATGTCATGTGGTAATACAGGAAGTGCTCCACTGTGTTTTTAAATTCCGTACACCTTCTCTAGAGTAATGTGGATGATTTCAGCCCTGGAATTGCCCATCTCTACTCGACAAAATGTAAAAAGGAGCTGTTCACTTGACAACTACCACTTCATGACGTCATAAGGTGGAACAGAGTATTTTGAGCTTTGGAGATGTGGACAGGCTGGATGTAGATGTGGACTTAGACAAACTTTATTGATCCACAAGGGAAATGATCTGACTACAGACTAATAATAAAGTGTTACTAAAACGTGTGAATGCAACAAAACACAACTCCAGATCTGTTTTTCAAGAGGAAACAACATTCTGACCGGGCTTAAAGCTCACAGAGTCCGTTCTGTGGAACAGAGGACCTTTAATTCACTTGGAGCTGGTTAGTGAGTAGTTAAAGATTAAGCTCTGGCAGATTAGTCAGAGGATTTGTACAGTCTAGACACTTTATCTGACCCTAGGATTAGTCCGTTATCGACATGAACAAAGGAAATGTATGTCTGAGCAGGTCTCTGTGACACTGTAGGCACTTTCACATCTAAGATAAAGGTGCATTGCGTAACTTTTTTAGTGGAGGGCCCATCACATGACTGTTTCAATGGATATTTCACAGCTCTACCTGACATTTGTTCAATTACAGGTGCTTTTATAGCTCAAAAAAACAGGCATTCTGACTGACTCTCCACAGATCTGACCTGTAACTTGGTCTGGTTTGGTTTCCATGAAGATGGAAAGGTTTAATGCCGTACTGTGGAACATTCCAGACGACGCAATAACATTTTCATGATAAAAAAGAAAACATTTGACGGTCCCTCTACCAGAAAAGTTACACAACGCACCTTTAAAAACAGACTATAGAATGACATTTGGAGCTGTTCTTTTTATTCTGTGTTGTATTTTTAATCTGTGCAGCACTTTGTAACTCTGCTGAGAAAAGTACTGTAGAAATAATAAATGAAGTTCTTCTGGTGCAACTGTGTGTGAGACAAAAACAAAGTCAGTTCTTTCTATAATTGCAAAGTGTTGACAAGACACACGACATGCAACAGAACAGAGCCTCATCTGAGACAAGCCAGCCAAGAGTGAGAGCAACAAACGCAAAAAAGAAATAAAAAATGACAGAACACTGGAAAAATGCATTTGAAGAAAATAGTTTTTGAAAGACCTTTTTATCAAAAGCAAAAAACATTAGAAGACTTCAAATTGTCAAAATCTGTCATTCAGTAAGTTTGAAACCAATGGGGGTGTGCACTGTCATTAATATAGCGATACGATACATATCACAATATCACTGTTACGATTCAATATATCACAATATATCACAATACTAAAGCACACAGAGAGCAGAGAGTTCATACAAACATTTAAGAACAAAATGACAGCAGTTACAGAGAGAGGAGCAACAGGATCCCAATGTGAGTTAAGGGGAAAAGGGAGAGAAGGAGCCGGAAGAGCCTCCTGGAGCACTTCCTGTTTGGCACACGGCGGCTAACGGGTTAGCTTAGTCCACTCGTATATACGGCCTATGGTCTGAAGAACACATCACATTCTGGGGTCATTACAGGTTTTCTCCATTGGTTTGGCTCATTTCTTCAAACAGAAATGACACACTCAAAATAATACGGACAAATCCCCAAACCACCTCACAACTGTTCACAACAGAACGGCATTTCTCATTGATTTCCTCAAATTACCAATGTCTTAGTGCATGTCTCAAGTCTCAAGTGTCAAATGAGCCAAACCAACAGAGAAAAACTGTAAAAGAAAAGTTTGGGCGCTTCAAAGAGCACCAGTGCGGATCTCTTTCTTCTTTTGCACACTTTTTGACATTGGACCTGGCACGCAGTCGTAGCTTTTATGTGCATGTCTCTATCTGCCAGCTGGAATTACACCCGCCGCCTTGTGGGTCAGTGGATGAGATCACTCAATCAATGTTTATGTCGAGAGCGGGATTCGGATCAGTGGACAAACGCTCTACAAACTGAGCTATTGTCAACCCATATAAATAATGCAGAAGGATATGTTATTTTAGAAAACAGACAGAAAGAAAATTATAGCCGCAAGCGGCATCGAACAGCCCTCGCGGGGCGCGCTTCGCACTCGATCGACCCGGCGCTCCCCCGGGTGGCGCTGACGCTCCCCCGGGTGGCGCTGACGCTCCCCCGGGTGGCGCTGATGAGCCTCTTGTCTCTGTGTGTTTGTGGCTTTGGGCTGAACTTGTCACTAAACTCATAAAGTCCACACACACTGGAGATGCTGATGTGTTAACATTGACAAATATGGGCACTTTGGGACATCGCCATGGCAACACAGTGCAAAATACAACTTTGGCCCCCTGGGCTTTTTTGATCGGGCTGACCTGAAGAATCACCAAATTTCACGTTCTTCAATTAAACAAATAAGACGTTATATCACTCTGAAATGTAAGAAATTGTTGAAATTTTCCCATAAGGATAACATGGAGGCTTTGGCGCATCGCCATGGCAACCCAGTGAAATATACCATATGGTTGTCATTGACTTTTTGATCGGGATGACGTGAAGAGTCATTGAGCCAAATTTGATAATATTCAGTGAAAGTAAAATATTTTTCATGAATGGGAATTTATCTGATCTTTTCCATTAGGATAACATTGGAGATTTCGTGCATCACCATGGTTAAAAATACAATGTGGTTTACATTGGCGTTTTTTATTGGGATGACCTAAAATAATTTTGGGCAACATTTGGTACATTTTAGAAAAACAAAAATTTTGACCGTCCATGCAAAATATTGTTGTGTCCTGCAGGGGGCGCTATCACACCATTTTTGCTCGTGTCACAATTAGTCGGCTTTGGCACGAAAGTTTTACAAGTGATTCAAATTTGAGCCCAATCAGACTTTGTATGGCCAAACGGGAGCAAATTTAGACATTGGAAAATTGTAAAAAATCTGAACACATTTTGCGGCTTCGCCGCACGTAAACCGTGACAGTTATTTAAAAAAATTCAGCTATCGTTTGATGCCCCACTTCTCTAGATGAAGTACGGTGATTTTCATCCCTGTCGGCAAAGCGCCTTCAGAGGAGTTCATTCAAATGCGACGTGAGTGAAAATGCTGAGTCAGCATGTTTTTTATGTCAATCCAAGATGGCCGCCTTCTGGTTTTAGTGAATGGGCTTCGACAGTCGACAAACTACTGCGAAAACAATCGGCCCTTCGCCCTGTAGGGGCTCGGGCCTAAAAATGAACCAAACATATGTGAATGTGTTAATTATGCAAATAGACGGACAGACAGACAGATAGAAGGAATAGATAGATAGAAGAGATAGAAGATATAGAAGATATAGAAGAGATTGAGAGATAGATGGAGAGATAGACGGGAAGGCAGGAAGGAAATGTTGGTCTGCTGGAACGCACAAAAGTGATTTTACACAGACTTTGGCCTCGATGGGACAGTGACACAGGAAACATCTGTGCAGAGTTTCCGTTCTCAGCATTCTGAAACTCTTTGAATAAAACTGATGAGCTCATAACACAGTGGGAGAATCCCAGTGACGTGTTGGAATTTTTATATTTTGGCTGTTTTGGTTCATGGCTCATATATTTATATCTCTAAATAACTACAAGTCAGAGACAAAAACTCGAAAATGTGTCCCAAATCTTAAATTACTAAAAGGCAATACTGGTTCTGATACAACAGTGAACAGAATGCAAATTTTCAACAAAAAATAATCAGTTTGGTTCATTTTAATAAGTGGTCTTTTGTATAGTAGTTCTGATACAGGTGACTAGATAAAATCATTCAAAATCAAAAAACGTTCTCTTTAGCTCTATATGTGCTCCATTATCAGTACTTACTATATAATAGTACTGGAGACTTTTGGAAGACTAGAAAAAGAATCTCTTTGAAGTAGTTAATTTTGTTATAGTATCAGTTAGTACCTGGGTACAGGATATGGGTCACTGTCATGACGCTGTCCTATTGCAATTTCCTGTTAAAAAGGTTCAAATTTCATAATAATTCTGCACATTTCTGTCGTACCTCTGACCTCCATGGAACCAAATCATTTCATTAGAAATTATGAGTTCTTCTGCATGTTTTTTGTACTTAAAGTGTTCAAATGTCATGTGGTGCGACCGTGCATCATGTGGTGCGACTAATAACAGCAGGAATTCTATGGCTGGAGTTTAATAACAGACACAGTGACTTGGGTGAACGGTTCTTTAGGCATTTTTCTTCATTTGATGCATTTTCCAGGGCAGTAGTTTGTTCATTAAACACAAGCAGGTGACGTCATATTGGACAGCAAACACCTACAGTTTGTTTCTATACACTGAACACAGAACTTAGATTAATATCCCAACCATGTTTTAGAAAACAAAACCGTTTGAAGGTTATTCTCGGTCGCAACACATGACATTTTTTAAGGCCGTAGCCAATTCATGTACATAAAAAACACTAAAAATGCTTAATATACATTTTAAACATAGATTTATGCACCTGACACTGTAAATATTTGAAAAAGTTCAGAAACTTATATTTTAAAATTTGCCTGTTGAAAATCCTTATACGTCATTGACCCATATATATTTTTACAACCCTATTCAATATTACCGTATTTTATTACCGACTATAAGCCACTACTTTTTTCCCAGGCTTTGAACCATGCGGCTTTTACAAAGAAGCGGCTAATGTGGATTTTTCTTCCACTGTTAGGGGGCGCTCTAACCGGAATTTCAAAAACAAGATAGACGGAGAAGAATACGCTACTTTCTATTTAGCAGATATAACACACACGACAGATTACTAACTGGTAATTATTTTCAAATCCTCACCCCTTCATCATGAAAAGCACGAAGGAGTTTGTATGATGCAAGTTTTAAGTTGAAGGCATCGATCTTGCTCCAGGAAGGAAACCGCTGTAGAGCCCTGCACCCGCGGGACCCACGGGACCAACACAAAACAGTGCGGCGCAGGACCATGGATGTAATAAGAGCATCTGAAAGAACATTCTGAAAGAACATTCTGAAAGCTTATTGCGGGCGTGAGCAGGAGCAGGACTGAAGACTGCGGGAGGGGGCGGGCGCGGGACTGAAAATTCTGTCCCGTGCAAACTTCTACCGTGCTGCTGCACATAAGCTCGGTGTCAGTGGAGATGATTAAAGTGACTTGTGGTTTCACTGCACAGGAGAAATGAAGGTCAGTTACCGGTTCTTTTCTGTTTTTGACCTCGTTTTAATCAGCACAGTTGCTGCTGTTTTAAAAGGCACTGTTCAGAAAGAGTAACAGTACAAAATCGTTCTGTAGATGCAGTAAATATCTCATTTTTCAACATAGATATCAGCGGCTTATAGCCCGGTTGCCGCTTGTATAACTTTTTTCTTAATTCTTTTAAAAATAGAGTGGATGCGGCTTATTTACCGGTGCCTCTATAGTCCAGAATATACGGTAAATTAAATCGACTGTTATAATATTGTTTCCTCATAACAAACAGACCTGGAGTTGTGTTTTGTTTCATTCACATGCTTGAATCACCCTTTATTATTAGTCTGTCTACATCTCCAAAGCTCCAAATACTCTGTTCCACCTAGTGATGTCATGGTGTGGTTGTTTTCGTGCATCCTGTTACCTTAGTTCAGTAGAGATGGGCAATTCCAGGGCTGAAGTCATCCAAATGATTCAAGTGAAGGTGTGTGGAGTTTAAAAACACAGTGGAGCACTTCCTGTATCACCACATGACATCACAAGGTGGAACAGAGTGTTTTCGATTTGAGAGAGGAACTCAGGGTTTCTGTGTTAAACATGTGTGAATGAGAAACACAACTCCAGTTCTGTTTGTGATGAGGAAACTACATTAGAACAGAGATCAGAAAAGCTCTGCTAATTTCCAAACATTCCGGTTACAGTCCTGATCACGATGATTCTTACAAGCTCAGAATGTGCACGGCAACAGGAAGTCAGGTCACCGTGACATAAACTTTAGCATGCGTTTAAAAATACCTAATACAGCCATGACCAAGGCAAAGAAAACAATCTTGGAGCTGTGGCCTGGTTTGGTGGATTATTTTTAAAGCAAACTAGGCCAGTTCTCGCCCATATCTGGACCACCGGGGCTAAGAGAGCGCAGGAATGTCCCTCACAACAGCCACGGCCAAGTCAAGCGTGATAACAAGGAGAGCTGAGGGCAGTCTGCGAAACACAAACTCCAACAGTCACTCTGTCAGTCTGCGAAACACAAACTCCAACAGTCACTCTGTCAGTCTGCGAAACACAAACTCCAACAGTCACTCTGTCAGTCTGCGAAACACAAACTCCAACAGTCACTCTGTCAGTCTGCGAAACACAAACTCCAACAGTCACTCTGTCAGTCTGCGAAACACAAACTCCAACAGTCACTCTGTCAGTCTGCGAAACACAAACTCCAACAGTCACTCTGTCAGTCTGCGAAACACAAACTCCAACAGTCACTCTGTCAGTCTGCGAAACACAAACTCCAACAGTCACTCTGTCAGTCTGCGAAACACAAACTCCAACAGTCACTCTGTCAGTCTGCGAAACACAAACTCCAACAGTCACTCTGTCAGTCTGCGAAACACAAACTCCAACAGTCACTCTGTCAGTCTGCACGGCCTCTACAGACCTGTGAACACACTCACACTGTTTATGAACAATGTGCTCTGCTCGTCTCCATGGAAATGTTATTGCTTTGTCTAGAATGTTCCATTAAACCCGTCTATCACAAGGGAGACGAGCAGGTTACAGCACTACACTACGTTACAGGTCAGAGCTGTGGAGAGTCGCCCCTATTCACAGAAGGAATTATTGTGTCTTTGAGCAATAGAAACACTTGTAATGAATATGCTGCATGGAAATATTTAATGTCATACCATGGAACATTCCAGGCAAAGCAATAACGTCTCTATGGAAACAAGTAGGCAGTGGAACTTCCACCAGAAAAGTTGCAAAAAGGAGGTAGAATTATGATTACAATTAAAGGGGCACTATGTAACTTTCCTGAAGGAGACACTAAAGCTGTTTAAGAAAAATATGTTTTGTTTTTCTTAACTCATCATGGAAAATTCTGAATATTGCAAAGATTAAGTAGAATTATTACGGATGCACCGAATTTTCGCCAACCAAATATATTCAGTCAAATATCGCAAAAAAAGCCACATTCAGCTTTTGGTAGAAGTCAGGGCCCTGGACCGAACGGCGGGTGATCCAATGGCACAGTTGGCAATTTTGGTTCGTTCTGGGTCAAGAATTTTCTTAAATAATTTATTTAAAATGTTTCTTTCCTACGAATAGGACTCAAATATACACTGAGTAATAACGTATTTAATGCAGCTTTTCGCACATTTGTTTACATTTTACAGAAAGTTAAAAGCACAAGGCTCATTTGCACTATAAGCTGTGGTTCTGTCACACTGGAGATGGTTAATGAGATGATACCGTATATATGAATGGACAGATATTCTCTGTAGCATTTCATTGATTTCATAACTGTATCACACTACAGTCTCTTCCACAGAGCACACAGGTCAAACAAATGATCTGCAGAGTTCTCCTCATTTTAGACTCAAGGGGTTTTGTGGCTCCAGGTGTTTTCGCTCCAAACGGCTTTTTGAGGATTTAAGGCACCGACCCCTGGCCCCGCCCAATATGAATGAAACACTTACTGGTACTTACTGGAACGGCTGGAATATTTAAAGAATATTAGACACACATTTACTTTCTTTTAAAAACGTGTCTAAAATTTTATTCTAGGCTATTTATGCAATAGTAAAAAAATATGAACATCTTAACTGTGTTTGATATTCAGTGTCGGTATTCAGCAAACTGTTTGATTTGTATTCAATTTCAGTTTCCAGGCCACAAATTTTAATTTCGGTGCATCCCTATGATAGAAACAATTAACGGAGCACTATATAAGTTTTCTGAGGGCGGGTGCGCTACCTGCTTGTTTCCATAGAGATAATATTGCTTTGTCTTGAATGCATCACAGTATAGCATTAAACTTATTTATTTGGCTCTTTTTCAGTTAGTTATTTTTATTGGTCAAAAATAATCTGCAACTATTTATTATGATGTGAACAGGATCTTCTCTCCATAGGTCTGACCTGTAACTTGGCCGGCATCACCTATTTGTCTCTGCAGAAATTGATATGTTTAAAGTCATTCTGCAGAACATTCCATGCATAACATCTCTGTGGAGATGTGGAGATGTTCTACCCTCCCCTAAAAAGTTACACAATGCACCATTAACCTCCTGAGACCCGAGCTTTTGTCTGCTGTGCATTTTTCATTTCTTCTTGCTATTTGGGATAAGTAGGACCTACTAAGTAAGTCTTCTGTATGACACCATTGGTTAAAAAATGTAAAAACATTAAAATGTATAAATAAATTACAAAAAACAAACAAACAGCAATTAGCTGTTTATTTCAAGCCCTAAACCTGCCAAATGTGACGTAGGTCGACCGTGAGCGGGTTGGGGTTCAGTGAGTGAGGTTAAAAACACACAAAAAGGCCTGAAAATGTGGTCCACAGTTTTAATTTTTTCTGGTTTTCAATCGTTACAAAAAAAAAGTAGAGGTGCAAAAGTGGAGACAGGCGGCAGTTTCCCTATAGCAGCAGAAACGTCCAGCAATTTATAACTGTAAACTCATCTAAATATTCCCAAGTTTACCTAACAACATGTACAATCAATAATATAACATAGTCCCAATGTCTTCAGACGAGGACATGACATTTCCTGAGGCTCTCGTCTGCTGTGGGCAATAAAATGGGTCAAATTTTAATGCCAAATGAAGAGACATTAAGATACATGAAGAGACATTATTGTACATAAATACATTGGTTTTATTCATACATTTTGCATCTAAACTTTACCAGGCAGTTTTTTTTTACTTTCGGGAGCTGCTGTAGAGGTTTTTAGTTGATTACAGGTGAAAGTTTAAAATAATTGAAAATCATGGTGCTAAGAGGCAAAAATGTAATGTCCTCGTGTGGGGCCACAGGGTCTCAAGAGGTTAAAGTATTGGAAGAATTGCCCATCTCTAATGAACTAAAGGTAAAAGGAGCTGTTAACTTGAAAATCACCACTTCATGACATCACACGGTGGAACAGAGTTTTGGAGATTCAATTCAATTCAATTCAATTTCTATAGCCCAGAATCACAACAAGAGTTGCCCCAATGAGCTTCACAGTGAAAAACATGGAAACATAATCTGACAGACATCAGCAAACACATTGTCCCATCCTCAGTCTCTCAATGAACACATGATGTGATGCCAACCAGCTGTCGCCAAGTATGATGTAAAGAGACTAATAATTCAAATAATATGGGACATTTAAATGTATTTAAAAACTAACTACTATGGATGTAACAATAACCGAAATCTGGTGATATCGTATCGTCAAAGGTCTCACAATAATATCGTGACCATCACAATATATCGAATCCCAAGTCTCTTTGCTTAAATGAACAGTTCTGATGCAGAAATAGCTAAAAAACAGAGGGAACTACATAGACCATGATCCTTTGCTCCATTTCAGTGCAGACGAAGAAATAACTGTTCTAAGCACTTTTACATCTTCATTCTTTGGATTAAGTCTGTGAAGCATTTTTAGAGGAAAAAAGAGCAGATTCAGTTTTGTGCCTCCACAAAATATTGTAATAAATCTGGTACAGAGAGATGTTTATGGTGAAAATATCGTACAGAGAGATTTGGATATAGTTCCATCCCTAATGACAATAACTGTTGTACCAAATGACTGGTTAAAGCATTTTATTGTGAGCCTCCCCAACATATCATGAGCTTTCCCATGATATCACAGTAAATATTGTACCGTGACGATATATCGTATCATGAGACTTGGGTACGGTTACACTCCTACTAACTACATATTCATCGCTTTCCATTTCCGGTTATAGGCGACATTTTGAGGACTTTTAACCGGTCAAAAGATTTAATAGTTTTAAATTGTTAACTACCATAGTAACTGACCTATTCTCTCTTTCTGCTGAAAAGCCCATGGATAACTCTGTACGCTACTTTCATGGCTATTAACACTGCATACAAATGTCCAACATCAGAATACCAAAACCAAACACAACAAACATTTACACTTTGCCTACTGGATTTGGAGCTCTTCTTCTCTGGTTTATCTTTCTGAGTCATAATTCAGTAAGTGTGAATAACTGGCATTTGAACATGTATAGTTAGTTCGGTTTTACACATGGGCTCCTCTTCTCCTCTTTCACTCCACCCTAAACTTAGACCTGGAGCAGTCATCTCCCACTTCCAAGTTCCACCACAGTATCTTAGATTACTGTGGGATTGGGACCAGTCCAAGGGTTAGTAAGTGCACGCTGAGCTAAGGCAAAAAACACCTGCAGGGAGGAAGATTCAAAGTGGTTTTAGGTGACAGGGCAACGCTAATTTACACTGCTCACAGGTGGTGTTTCGGTACAGACAGGACGACATAATGGCTCAATTTGGGATGTTCAGAGTGATTTAGAGGTGCACTGTGGAACTTTTTGGTCTGGGGTCCATCACCTGCTTGTTTCTAATCCATGGATATGTTATAGTTTTGCTTAGAATGTTCTGCAATATGGCATTAAACAGCTCTACTTTATATTTCTTAGATTACAGGTGGTTTTACAGCTCAGGGTCGCCTCTCCACAGATCTGATCTGTAATTTGGTCTGGTTTGGTCTCCATGAAGATAGAAAGGTTTAATGCCATACTGCGGAACATTCCAGACTTAGTAGTAGCATCTCCATGGAGAAAAGCATCTGAAATAATATGAGTAGTGAGTTATAGTGTGTTCAATAGCATAGAGTGATTTTAAAAAGGGTTTGTAGTAGTTGTAGTACCATAGTAGTAGTGGCAGTACCATAGTAGTAGTGGCAGTAGCAGTAACATAAGCAGTCAGCAGTACTAGTAGTAAGGAAGTTTAACATGGCTGAAATGTTTCAAGGCTATTTATATTCCACACTACACATTTAAGGATCCAGAGATATGGGGCACCTAAAGGTCCTAAATTACACAGAATGGATTCTTGTGAGCTCCAAGTCACAAACAGACCTGGAGTTGTGTTTTGTTTCATTCATAAGTTTGAGTAATACTTCATTATTAGTCTCTGTCCCCATCTCCAAAGCTCAAAATGCTCTGTTCCACCTTGTGATGTCATGATGAAGCAGTAGTTTAAGTAGAGTTTGGCAATTCCAGGTCTGAAATTATCCTAATGATACGAGGGTCAATGACATGATGTCTACATTTTCTGTCCAGTTGCAATTTCCTCAGTTCTTCTGCAGGGTTTTTGTACTTGAAGTGTTCAAATGTCATGTGGTGCGACCGTGCATCATGTGGTGCGACTAATAGCAGCAGGAATTCTATGGCTGGAGTTTGAATAACAGACACAGTGACTTGGGTGAATGGTTCTTTGGCATTTTTCTTCATTTGATGCATTTTCCAGGGCAGTAGTTTCTTCATTAAACACAAGCAGGTGACTGTCACCTTGGACAGCAAAAGAAAATATCAATATGCATTAAAAATCTAAAAATCTAAAAATCTTTCTATAAACTTCATATTACTCAGAATTTAGATTAATATCCCAACCAGGTCTTAGAAAAGAAAACTATTTGAAGGTTATTCTCAGTCGCACCACATGACATTTTTTAACCTGTTGCCACCCGCCTCTTTGTATGTGCACAATGGTAACACATACCCAAATGCCATAGCTTATTAAAATGTTTCTGTGAGTCATCATTTGAAAGCTTAGACCTTCTAATTTCTGTAGATCTGCATATGAAGACTGTGAGTGCAGCTCACTTACAGAACAGACATTCAAAATGTCTAAAAATGTTTTGCCTCAGGAAAAAAATACAAAATAATAAAGGCTCTAACTTGGGCATACTTCATCCTGGGCATTTGTGGCTCACTACACTCACTGCTGACGTTGTTGGCAACAACTGTGTAAAATTTGAGACCTCTAGGCCTAAGGGTTTGGTGCTGTGACCCTTTTTGTAAAAATATGTCATTTCGGCACAAGTGTCCAAATGAACTCGGCTTAGATAAATCTGCAGGTTTGTGTGTTAAACGTGTGAATGAAACAAAACACAACTCCAGGTCTGTTTGTGATGAGGAAACTACATTAGAACATACGGTAAAATACCAAATAAGAGCCGGGTCCCCTTTAATTGCCGGGTGCAGGTGTAGTTGGTTCCAAATAAACAGTGAGTCTAATGTTGGTGCTGAAGACAGTTGTCGAGCTGCAACAACAGGACACAGGACTGATGCTCGCGTCGTCTCTACACAAACCAAACTTAAAACTATATGGCTCATTTGCATAAACTATAAGCGCTGAAAAAAACAGCTGGCTCCTTGTGCCCTGATGCGGTGGATGAACGTGCTCACTCTGCTGCTCCACACTCACTGCATCTAAAGAAATGTCTGCGTGTTGTGGGAGGGTTTTAATCACTTTCTGTAATTCAGGAGTCGCTTTCAAATGTGGGAAACTCTCCGCTCCGCAGATATTCAGTTGTAACAGTTCAAATGCACTCGCCTACGTCTTTGTAGAACGTCGCCTAAATTATAGTCACACTGGTTACAAGAATTTGGGTGCCAGATTTTCCCTGTTTGGCTGAGCAAGATTTTTGTGAGGAAGGAATTAATCTCCTGCCCCAAACTGCTGTTTTGTCTCAAATAAATGCCCCGGCTGTTATTTGGTATTTTACAGTATATATCAGAAAATAACGTAATACAGGCCCTTTAAAGTGAAGTACTGTTTTGAGGTTTCAGTCCATTGAGTCAAGGTCTATTTATTACAACATAATACAATAGCTCCAATAATAAGAAGTCAAGTTAAAGTAAAGTAAAGTTCAAATCATCTCCAAACAGACCCTGAAGCACAGTCAGTCAAATATAATGCATCCATATTATGTTACGGTACTTGGAGCTCACATTGTTCTACCTATAGGAACACGCACAATGTCCCTTTCATTAGATTTTCTGAAACCAGACCTGAAGCAGCATTAACATATAAAGCACAATTGTATTAAACATAATGGCTGTTTT
Source organism: Odontamblyopus rebecca (assembly GCA_030686955.1). Taxonomy (NCBI): domain Eukaryota; kingdom Metazoa; phylum Chordata; class Actinopteri; order Gobiiformes; family Gobiidae; genus Odontamblyopus; species Odontamblyopus rebecca. Next base: position 34,182,756 of record CM060673.1, read on the forward strand.
GTGGAGTTGGATTCCTTCAGAAGAATAAAAAGATCTATGTTAAAGGGTCCATATGATGCTATTTTCTGATCTATGGTCTAATGTTTCCTCATCACAAACAGACCTGGAGTTGTGTTTTGTTTCATTCACATATTTAACACACAAACCTGCAGATTTAGACTCTTCTCTCAAATGTAAAACACTCTGTTCCACCTTGTGATGTCATGTGGTGATCCAGGAAGTGCTACACTGTGTATTTAAATTCCACACATCTGCACTAGGATCATTTGGCTGGTTTCAGCCCTGGAATTGCTGATCTCTACTGAACTGAAGGTTGAAAATGACCACTTCATGACATCACAAGGTGGAACACAGCATTTTGAGCATTGGAGATGGAGACAGACTAATAAAAAAGGATTACTCAAACGTGTGAATGAAAGAAAACAACTCCAGGTTTGTTTTTGAGGAGGTAACAACATTATAATGTGGTGTAAAGTTCAGAAGAGTCAGTTTTGTGGGACCTCACACAATGTTTCATCTTTTGGAAGCTTTCTATACTTTTTTTTTTTTTTTGCAATAGTCAAATTAATAATCTCAATTAATTTACCATTTACTTAAAGGCAAAAAACACACACAAAACTTAAAAAAAAAAATATATATATATATATATATATATATATATATATATATATATATATATATATATATATATATATATATATATATACACATCTATATAAATTCAGCATTACAGGATTAATTATTTTTTTTCTATACAATGATGATAACTTTTGGTGGTTTATGTCTTAGATCCGACAGTTTTTTCAGCTAAGTCCATTTAACTTCAATGCAGTGGTCCCCTTTATGTTGTTTTAGACCAGGCATCTCCAACCTGTAGCTCAGGAACTACCAGTCGCTCTCCACTCACCAAAGGATTTCTGAATTATAGGTATTGTGCTTAATAACTAAAATCTGATTAATTACCATTGTAAAAGTGTCATTTCTATGTCTCACTTGTGCACTAATAAATGGAGAATGTTTTATGTTTAATAGGCATCTAACTGTGCCCTGTCTAAGGAAAAAGGGCTGAGCTTTAGACAGTACAGTTCAGTACAGCCCCAGTGCCTGGTTGAGCCACGGCAGCAGTGGAGCCAGTTGTCCTCAGGAATGCCCCAACAATCCAAACAGCCTCTAAACGCCTCCTGTATCTGTGTTTGTTATCGCACGGCACGGGTCTGAGCACGGGTGGGGTCTCTGTGCAAAAATAAAGCATTCACTGGTGTGGTTTCCTATCTCTCTCTTTCCCTCTCTCTTTCCCTCTTTCTCTCCCTCTTTCTCTCCCTCCTCTATAGAAAGAATCTGGGTCGCCGGATTTTCAGCAAGCGAGCAGCAAGCCTTGGAAAAAAGACCTGACACTGGCAGGCAAGGCGACAGAAATTTGGGAGCCGGGGCAAGAAGCCTTACATGGGCCCCCTCCAATATAAAAATTAATAGGGCAAGGGGCAAATTCTGGGCCCCTAAAACCCTGGGGCCCGGGAAACACATCCCTTTCCTGGCCCATCTACTACCGGATACTGGTATCGGATATCAGAACTGATATTGAAAAATTTGTTGTATTGGATATCGCTTCCCAAATATCAGTTCAGCTGATATCCGATTCCCTGGTCCTATTCAGCCTGGAAAGTCTCAATGTTTGAATTTTATTTCAACAAAAAATAAAAAGGACTTGAAAGTTCAATAACAGCTACACAAAAGTTTTGGATCAGTTTTGTCTTTGCTTCCTTATGACCACTTGTATATAGTTGAGATATTTTATTGCTAATTTCCAGTTTTTTCTTTTGACTGGAGCATATATGCTTACATAATGATGCCCTTTTTGACTCCAGTCTCTCGCTGTCTTATTTACTACTTATTTAGATGTATTATTACCATTTTTTGCTCTTTGTTGTTAGAATAAATTGTGTTGTGTGAAATAATGTTTCCTGTGGATCAATAAAGTTTGTCTAAGTCTGTTTCATTTTTGTTTAAAGGTGCACTGCGCAACTTTTCTGGTCGAGGGTTTGTTTCATAGAGAAATAAATAAATAGAAATAATAATTTCATGGCCTTGTGATGTGGCCTGATTGTCTCCATGGACACTGATAAATTAAATGACACACTGTAAAACAGTTCAGGAAAAAAACAATAACGTCACCACGGAATCAAACAGGTGGTGGACCACAAAGGAAATAAAAGCTGTTTTCAGCTGTTTTCTCTTCACTGGAATCGTTGTGCAATATTGGGTATCGGCAGTTACTTAAATCTATAGTATCGGAAACGGTATCAGGTCTGACACTATTTTAATGAAACACAACTCCAGGTACGAGGAAACATTATGAAATAGGTCAGAAATTAGTCATACGGACACAGAAAAATCACTGTTACATATATTTTCCAAATCATGCAGCTCTGCCTATGACTCAGAATGTGCCAGTTAAGCCCAAAGTGGCTATAAAGAAGGAGGCTTGGCAACCGCTTTTCACACGCTCGTCTTTTTAGCCGGGGCAGATCTGCAGCAGGGTGGGGCTATTTTTGCTCCCCTTTTGCTGTATCCGGTCTCGCCTCGTCTAGGGAAAGATGCCAGATACCCCCACCCAGAACTGTCCTGCCCCTGCCCCCACGGCCTGGCCAGATAAAACCAGATGAGATCAGCATGTTGAGCTGTCTGTCTACAATAAATATATATGTTGGGCACATTTCACAGCTGCAGGAATCCAATCCAAGCTTCAACAAAAAACAGTGGTGAGAAAAATGTACTAAGATACTAAGAATGCACTGATACAATACTGGTATCAGATACTGGCACTGATATTGAACATTTTGATAGCTCGGATATTGGCTCCAAGATATTGTTTCCGTCCATATTCCATTTTTGTCTATAAATTGGTGTAATAAAATGATTTACTAACCGATACTAGCCCAAAGCACTTAATACTGAACTTGTATTTTTGTTTTTTTTGCTGTTCTGTAATTGGGTAATGGGTTTGCAGAGATGGACCATTAGCCTTTAGCAAATTAGCAATTAACAATACAAAACATCCATCTACTTTCTTCCTCTTTATCCGGGGCTGGGTGATATCTTTTGAATGAAGAGCTCAAAATGGCCTATAAGAAGAAAGCTGAAACCCAAAAATAATTGCATTTTTAAAGGTTCTATATTAGGTGAGATGAACTCTTATGAGTGTTTAGCCATGTTAGAACGGTGTCACCTCCTCCAGTTGTGTTTTGTTTCATTCACACATGTTTGAATAACACTGCATCATTAGTCTGTCTACAAAGCTTAAAATGCTCTGTTCCACCTTGTGATGTCATGACATGGTAGTTTTCAAGATAACAGATACTTTTCCCTGTATTACCACATGGCATTATAAGGTGGAACAAAGTGTTTCCAGTTTGAGAGAAGAGCTAAGCCTAAATGTGCAGAGTTTGTGTGTTAAACGTGTGACTCCAGGTCTGTTTGTGATGAGGAAACTCCATTAGAACACAAAACAGTGTAATATATGCCCTTTAAATGACATTACGGGGCCTATTCATTTAGCATCACTGTGTTATAAATAATCTAGATTGAGACTGAAGTCTTTTCCTTAGTGTCAAGTTTGAAATTTTAGTATCGTGAAAACACCGGTCTTAACCAAGCCACTTCAGATATTCATCTCAAATATCATGCACAGCATGTAATTAGGTGCAAAGAAAATAAACAGCATATTGGAGGACTACAGAGCTACATGGCGTCTAGACTGATGGCATTGCAAAGATATGGTGCGATTATAACCCAGGCATTTCCCCCTTGTAAGGCCACCCGGCATCTCCTGACTTCCAGCCATATCTATTTCTGTATGACGCACTGAGATGCACTGCTGGGTCTCAGGATTCACGATGAGAGGAGATCACAAACATGGTAAAGGGAAGGCCTATCTACATTTAGCGGTGACGTCATCCTGGTTAGTCTCGGCACTTCACAGCTGATCTAATCTCTCCACACATACACACAATCCTATCTGTGAACTCACATCAGAGTCTTGCAGCTGATACACGGACACACATTTTGTGCTTTTAGTTCCTACTTTTAAATAACACAAGTGTATTAGCCCCAGGCTAACAATGCCACGTGTATCTCAGCTGTGTCTCAGCTCCTGTAATGGAGAAAATTGAAAGGGAATTGTCCTGTAAATAGGGGCACAGTAATCCATCTTTTTCAATTCGGATACCGATTTCGATACTTCAGCTGTATCTGTTGACAGCAGAGACTTTATTTTCCTAAAAAAGATAAATAAAATAAAAAAGTATGTGTTATGGAGCTGTTCTTTATCTTTCAAGTAACTACAGAACAACTCTGGATTAAAAGATCAAACATTTTCTTGGACCAGCAACACCCAGTAAATTGTCTTATTACATTCTTGGCAGATCCGATATTTTGGAGCAGATACCCGATCCAGCAAATGTCCATGGATCTGCACCAATATTTGATACCAGTATGAGTACTGGTACATCCCACTAAAACCTCTGTTATAAATAAGGCATATTTTGAATCAAATGTAGTAAAATTAGATTACAGTGAGTAACAGAGAGGACAAACTGCATCTCTTTGGTCAGAATGTGTGCAGGGTCCAGATGTTACTTATCAACAGTTCAAATGGTTGTCATTAGTTTTCAATGAGTCAGGATTCATTTGAAAAAGCTAAAGAAATAACCTAAAGGTTTTTGTTACTTCTCTGTAGTAATTTTACTCTTCCCTGAATAATAAAGAAATATATGTATTAATTATAGGATTTTATTAGGGAAACATGCTCCACTTGACCCGTCCTGAACTCTTAAACGATAAAAATTGAGTGCTTTGCTTCAGTCACAGTGAGTCAGTGACACTGAAATAGACAGGGTGAAACTCATGGACTTTTCACCCCGATGCATGAGCCGAGCTTTCGCTCGCTGCGATCTTATCCAAGCACAAACGCTGACCAAACTGCTCTAATTAAACTCAGAATATTATACAAGAGATCGCTTAGACACATTTTAGCATAACCCTGTAAATGCACTGTCAGATTTCATGGGTTATGGAGTTATAAAGGCTTTCCACAGAGTGAGTGGGCGGTAGGTGAAAGTGCAAAGAGGTGGGGACAGTGTGTCTGGGGAAATAAGTTTTAAAGGCTTCACATCCTGCTATGACCTTAGACCTGTCATAATAATTACAATATTGACTCACCGTAGATGAGAACTAGAACAGTATATTTTGGGCTCAGTCTTTGACGTTATATAAATCTGAAATGGAGGCTTTGGCGCATCGCCACGGCAACTCAGTAAAATATACCATATGGTTGTCATTGACTTTTTTGATTGGGATGACATGAAGAGTAATTGTGGCAAATTTGAGAATATTCAGTGAAAGTAAAATATTTGTCATGAATGGGAATTTATCTGATCTTTCCCATTAGGATAACATTGGAGATTTTGTGCATCACCATGGCAACACGGTTAAAAATACCATATGGTTTACATTGGCTTTTTTGATTGAGATGGGCCAAAGTAATTTTGTGCCAAATATGGTACATTTTAGAAAAACTAAAATTTGGCCCTCCATGCAAAATTTTGTTGTGTCCTGCAGGGGGCGCTATCACACCATTTTTGCTCGTGTCACAATTAGTCGGCTTTGGCATGAAAGTTTTACAACTGATTCAAATTTGAGCCCAATCAGACTTTGTATGGTCGAACGGGAGGAAATTTTGTCATTGGAAAATTGCAAAAAATCTGAACAAATTTTGCAGCTTTGCCGGACGTAAACCGTGACAGTTATCAAAAAAATTCAGGTATCGTTTGATGCCCCACTTCTCTAGTTGATGTACAGCGATTTTCACCCCTGTGGGTGAAGCGCCTTCAGAGGAGTTCGTTCAAATGTAAAGTGAGCGAAAATGCTGACTCAGCATGTTTTTAATTTCGATCCAAGATGGCCGCCTTCTGGTTTGTCAGGGTGCGTGGCCATAATAATATATATTTTTTTTCTGTTTTCACATGAGGAATGTCTGTACCGAATTTCGTGACTGTACGACAAATTTTACATCAGGATGTCTCCCATAGGCTCAATGTATTTTGACCTTTGCAGGTGGCGCTGTCGCGCCAGTTTTTTATACCCATACATGCAACATATATTTTATCAAATTTTTTGCCACTTCTGAATTTTGGGCAAAAATTGGTGAGTTTTTGAGCGTGTTCAGGGGGTCAAATTAGAGCTCAAAGAGCAGTAGAAAAAATAAATAAAAATAAAATAATAATAATAATTTTAGCAAAAACAATATATCCTTTAACATAGGAAACGCATATTATACATTTTTTGAAAGCTCTCGAGATTCCCCACGTCACCGTGGGGTCATTGGTGAATGACGAGCGCATAATTCACCATCTCATCGAGGTGAACTTCCATTGACTCCAATTGTTTTCCATTCATTTTAGCAGCTGTAAATATGGGGACTTGGACACAGCCTGATGTCAGGAGTGTGTTTGGGGGACAGGAGGCGCTTTGCGCTACTTTTGTCAACTGTTGACGATGACTTGTTAGCAAGAACAAATATGCATGTCCCATGCCTTCGGGTTGCTCGGATACTGCTGTTCACGGAGAGAGCGATCGAGGGACGAAGTTCAGCGCGAAGCCAGTTGACAACGATGATGCCTGGGCGAAAGCAATAATAAAAATAAATAAATAATTTAGTCTTACGAAGCGAGACAGTCTTACGAGTTTCGGAAACTGTCTTGCGAAGCGCTCGCTCAACTTCGTAAGCCAGTTGCCAACGATGATGCCTGGGTGAATCGTTGCGAAAGCAATAGGCCCTACGCCCTGTAGGGGCTCGGGCCGAACTACAGACTATACAGATCTTATTCAAGGAAAAACAGACTATTACCTGCAAATATTCAAAGGCTTTTCACAGAGAGGGAAGGGGCTTATCATCTGAGAGGGAAGGGGCTTATCATCTGATTATAAAGTTAGAAGGGTGAAAACAGGAGGAGAGGCTTCTGTATTTCTGTTTGTGGAGTAAGATTGTGGAATAAGTTCAATGTGGAGCTCAAGGAATGTCCAAATTTAAACCAGTCTAAAAAAATGTTTCAAGATATTACTTTGTCTATAATATATAATGTATAATTTAAATGTGAACGATGATTTCTGTAAAGTTGTTTGGTTAAGTCCTGATGAAAGACTAACAGGAAGTGAAAATGGGACTAAGGGGTGGGATTGAATATGTTTTTTACTTCTTCCCACTCCTTTTCAGGCATGTAAGCAAATTTGATTGTCCTTGTTTAAATTTTGTGTTTGTTGCATTTGGAGTTTGCATGTCTGTTCATATGGTTTTGTGTATGTGCTCGAAATGAATGTGCTCGAAATGAACCACACCTGCCCAAGTTTGTCAAAAATCTCTCCTCTATTGCAAAGAATTTTTTTATTGTAAATTATTGGCTAATTCTGATATGTATTTGTTACAGCACATGCATTTTAATGACACTGCCTATTTAAAACGTGCACTCCTGGGACATATCCGACTTTGTAACTTGAACTGGGGACAAATCAGCATCACGATATTCCACTATCGTAACTTTATCATCAAGACTCAGGGCTGGTACATAAGACGAACTCAAAAACTCTGTGAAAGTACAGCAGATTACGCACTGTAATGGTGCAGTCATGGAATCACAAGCATCAGGGTCATACTCTAATACCCAGTGACAAACCGAACAAAGGCGGCAGTATTAGACAGGAAAACGTGAATCATCCTGGAGCTTTCAAGGTGGAATTATCAGAGCATTTAGACTAGAACACAAAGCAGGTTTAAAAGTACATTGTGTAACTTTTCTGGTGGAGGGTTGGTCAAGTGCTCGTCTCCATGGAGATGTTATTGTGTTGTCTGGAATGTTTCACAGTATTAAACCTTTCTATGTTCATGGAGACCAGAACAGACCACTTTAACTTCAGCTTTTAACTCTATGTTTTAATCGTACTTAATTTGTTTATGTGGTTTTAAGGTGAACTTGAGTGTCCAGAAAGGCACCCAATAAATTCAATATATTATTATTATTATTATTACAAGTCAGATCTGTGGAGAGGCGACCCCGCTCACAGTCAGAATGCCTGTTTCTCGAGTTATAAAACCACCTGTAATTGAATAAATATAAAGTAGAGCCGTTTAATGTCACACTGTGGAACATTCCAGGCAGAGTGATGACATCTCCACAGAAACAAGCAGGTAACAGACACCCAACCAAAAAGTTACACAGTGCAGGTTTAATTAGCCTGTATATTTGAGTGAGCTGGAGGAGTCAGTCCCAGCCTGGGGGTCCTCAGCAGGTCCTGGAATAGCGGCTCAAACTAGACTATATTAATAATAGCAAATGGATGAACTTAGTGCTGCCGCGATTATTCGACGTTGTCGACGTAATCGATTGTGAAAATGAGTCGAATACAATTTTTTTGGTCGAATATTCGCCTTTATTTATTTTTGGTCTCAAACTGAGATCAGGTATTTCCCCTCCACACCACTAGTCGTACTACACTCGAGGCCGACACCGGTGCGGCAGACAGCGGCTACACCCGAGGCGGACACCGGCGCAGCTAACAGCGGCTACACCCGAGGCGGACACCGGCGCGGCTAACAGCGGCTACACCCGAAGCGGACACCGGCGCGGCTAACAGCGGCTACACCCGAGGCGGACACCGGCGCGGCTAACAGCGGCTACACCCGAAGCGGACACCGGCGCAGCTAACAGCGGCTACACCCGAGGCGGACACCGGCGCGGCTAACAGCGGCTACACCCGAAGCGGACACCGGTGCCGCGGGCAGCGACTGCGCCCGAGGCGGACACCGGTGCTGCTGACAGCGGCTACATCCGGGGTTGACGCCGAGGTGGCTAACCTCGGCTTCACCAAAGGCTAACAGCAGTGGTAAATAATGGCACCGCCAAAGAAAACAAACTTGAGGAAGTATTTGCCGTGCGCACTCTGCTGGCTGGTCTCTCTCTTTCTCGACCACGACGCATGAGGTATTGAGAATACCGTTGCAATATGCTGCTCGTGCATACTCGTTAAATTGTGTGTGCATATCGTTGTTCAACATTGTCGAATGAGCACACACAACAGACATAACAGCAATAACCTTTGCAACTCGCACACAGCACACACAAGGTAAAATCTAACACACACACTTGTGTGTGTTAGAACCGCTTTTTTTTTTTTAATTAGTCGTTTAGATTAGTCGACTAATCGAAAAATTAGTCGAGAGATTAATCGTTAGAAAATTAGTCGTTAGTGGCAGCACTAGATGAACTGCTTCTGCAGCATATTTTATAACCATTATTGTTCTATAACTTCATAAAATAATTCTAAGTATAAAAAGACCTTGTAAGACCATAGCTTCTTGGTAGGAAAATTATGTTTGGGTCACTGATGTATAAAATAGGCCTGGGAGAATAAAGTCGGGAACCACTGGCCACTGGACAGAACGGAATTCTGTTATTTTGAGCTGTAAAATCGTATGTGCAGGTAAACTCCTGCAGAGAGGTTATTGCACTGCATTTACAATGTTCCACAAGATTGCACTGAACTCATGTATCTCCATGGAAACATACAAACGACACCTACAGGTCACAAATAAATACTAGGTTTAATGTCATATTGTGGTACCTTCTGTGCAAAGAAATAACATCTCCATGGAGACAATAATCAGGTGGCAGAGCTCCACACTTGTATCGGGTTATTACAGCTGAGGCCCATCCACACGAGTATGTATTCCAGTTGTTTTTGTTGTGGATGCGGCGTTCGCCTACACCAATCTGATGGACACAGAACAATCTGGTGCTGCCAGCTCCAAGGAGTTCACCTGAGCACAGATCTGATCCGGCACTGTGCGGGGCTCTAGTTGTCGTCCTTATTGGACCACGTCACTGTCACCTGCACCTTCCTGATTCACTGATTTGTGATATCGGTCATGTGACGCTATTGCGGAAATCCAGTGTTATGTTTAGTAACAACTGAACCTCGTCATCGGTCCACGAAAAGACTTTCAGGCTTTCAAGTCTTCCTCAGCTCAAAATCGGCTGCTGCAACATCAGACACGGTGCTCCACTTCCTTGTTTTTACCGCCCATGTGACATCATGACACCAGCCTAGTCATGTGACTAGCTTTTCAGGAGGTTTTGCGTTACTGGATAGGGAAACGATGTGTCTGGATGCAAATTGTTTCCGATACAGTGATAAGGTGATTAATTTCAGGGTAAACAGAACCTTACTGTTGTTACTACTACAGCCCAGTGAAGCACCAAAGCTAAAACACTGTTCATTATGCACAAGATAATAAAGGCTGTAGAATCAGTGCCATCAGTATTTATATCGCTCATATAGTCCATTGATACTTTGCAGTGACATCACGCTGGGGGTGCATTTCTATGGCAGAATGTTCATCAGTTACCATGGTAACATCATGCAAACATTTGCAATAACTACCAAAAACTACAAAATGGATTTAAACAGCACATTTTCAGGAGCCTGTGGTCAATATGAGCGGTTCTTGGTTCTGTTTAGGAGTTTGAAACAAAAAGGTGACAGTGACGATCTGAAAAACCGTTAGCTAATGCTACCTAGCTTATGACTATAATTTTATTTGTAAGACTTGTTTACTTGTTCCATTACCTGAATTTCCTCTTGGGGATCAATAAAGTAAAGTATTATCTATCTTAAGCGCACAAATCTTCTCAGCTGTTGTAGTTCCAGCTCTTTCTGGTCAGATTGTGTTAAAGCTCAAATGAATGTCTAATATGGAGAACAGAGCTTCAGACAGAGCAGAGCTTAAAGTTAGCATCACACCTCCCGGAAATGTTGGAAAGCATTTCTGGTGTCATCATTCATTTGTCCAGAAGTGTCCGAGGTATAAGGCTGATTAAAAACACAGTGTCCAGATGACTCTCTCTGATACCTATTCTGTCATCACTAATATATGAGAAAAATGTAGATGAACCACTTATTTCATTTTTATACGACAGAGGGTCTGATCAGAACTACATCGATTTTACTGTGGGAAATACATGATCTAAAAACAACAGGATTTGGCGGGCATCCAGCACCTGCCAGCAGCAGACACACGGTGATACCGAGGCGCAGTGAATTCACTAAACAGCCTGCGCGGTGACACAGTACTTTTTTATAACCCTGTGATAGGCCAATCGTTCAGCAGCAGCAGCCTGATACATGAGAGAGCTTTTGTTTACTTTCTGTCTGACCTACTTGTCTGGACTCCCAAGCCCCAGGCACCGAGCAACCCAAATTTATTTCCCAAATCGTCTCCGGATCGGAGACAGGGACATATACAGGGGAAAAAAGAGGAAGCTGGCGGAGTGTATGTTGAGTTCTCACGTGGATGTGACAACAGAGCGGAGCAGGTCCTTTGTGTTACATAAGCTGCAGTGGTGTGTGAAAGTTGTCTGGGTGTGGTGGATGACGCTATGGCTAGACACAGGTGTATACATGCCTACGGTGGTAGTAGTACTCTATTTTCTTCACTCATGTACTTAATATGCTTTTACAAAAGGAAGCACTGATAAAGGAGTCGTAATAGAAGTAGTTGTATTAATAGTAGTAGTAGTAGTGGTAGTTCTAGTAGTAGTAGTAATAGTAGTAACAGTAGTAGTAGCAGCAGCAGTAGGAATAGTAACAGTAGTTGTAGTAGTAAAAGTAGTAGTAGTAGTAGTAGAAGTAGAAGAAGTAGTGGTAATAGTAGTAGTAGTAGTAGTAGTAGTAGTAGAAGTAGAAGTAGTAGTAGAAGTAGTAGTAGAAGTAGTAGTAGAAGTAGTAGTAGAAGTAGTAGTAGTAGTAGTAGTAGTAGAAGTAGAAGTAGTAGTAGTAGTAGTAGTAGTAGTAGTAGAAGTAGTAGTAGTAGTAGCAGTAGTAGTAGTAGTAGTAGTAGAAGTAGTAGTAGTGGTGGTGGTGGTAGTAGTAGTAGTAGTAGTAGTAGTGGTGGTGGTAGAAGTAGTAAGAGCAGGTTTTCTTTACCTATGTAATGTACCACGCATGTCTGGCCCTTCTTTGGAAATGTTCTCCCTGTAAGAAAAAAAACATGGTTAGTTTTTACAATCATTTCAAAAAAGACAGATTTACACTGTTGTTATTGCAGTTCCACATTTACAGGAAGTCTGGACATGACTGAACCGGATATGACTGAACTCAGACCATGACTGGGCTCAGACCAGGACAAGAAGGGCAGGGCTAATCTGAATTTTTTACATTTATGGTTAGCTGGATATTTGACAATAAGAATGGATTATTTTAGCTTTTCTTTGAGAACAGCCCATAGAGCAGGTCTCCAACCTTTTTCCTCTGGTGAGCTGCCTTTACCAAACGGAAATGCCAGAGAGGACTCATTTTAGCAGTTGCAAGAAATTGAGAAAGTAGAAGAGCTGTGGCAAACCTTAGACAGGGCACAGTTAGACGCCTGTCAAACATAAACCGTTCTCTGTTTATTAGCGCACACGTTAGGCATCGAAATGACACATTTACAATGGGAATTAATCAGATTCTGAAATCCTCGGGAGGGGGTGGAGAGCTACTGGTGGCTCCTGAGCTACAGGTTGGAGATCCCTGTTATAGACTGTACAAAGAACTAAGGGACTGTGACATCACCCATAATGTTCAGCTCAAGTCAAATGAAGCTCATGAGGTTTGCAGTTATTGAAGCAAAGTTCTATATTAGTAACAGGCAGGATGCTGTAGAGTGGGGTGAATACAACAAAACATTTTAAAACCAAAAGGACGAGGCTCACTGCAGCAGCTACAGAAAGAGGAGTGACAATTTTTCAATGTTAAGTTCATTTATATATACCATCGAACAGACCCCAGGATTAAGCCAGAACATAATCAGAACAGAGCTACACCAGGCCAAAATCACTACCAAAACAGGACTGCACCACTAGAAACCAGCCATAAACTTGGACTAAACACTGTCAGAACTAAAGCAGGACTGGTTTAATTTACATGCATAAACCAACAGCACTTTCCACAGAATAAAATACAATCATTAAGCCTATTAAACACCAATCTCTTGTTATTTTTGATACTTATTTTTAATGTTTATATTGCTGCTCTTTGTTATTATATTATATTGTGATGTGTGAGCTACTGTGTCCAAGTCATTTCCCTTGTGGATAAATAAAGTTTGTCTAAGTAAGCCTATGGCCAGGATTAAACCAGGAACAGGCCCTGGGTTTAAACAGAATCAAAACAGGGACAAACCAAAACCACAACCAAAACAGGACTGCGCCACTAGGAGCCAGGAATTCACTTTGACTAAGGATTACCAGAACTAAAGCAAGAGGACTAGTTAAATCCCCTTTTTAAACAGTTGCTACAGACTCCAATGTGCCCAAACTATAACCAGGACTAACAACTTTAACCATTTATATTTTACCACTTATATTACACTATTTTGTGGTCTAAGTGATAATGTTGTTTCTTGGTCAAAAAAATACTTTTTTAACTCTGTACTCCTTCGCTGGAATACTTTGGAATGATTTAAACCCTGTGACTGCTCTTCTCTATTGAACTCAAACTAAACGGAGCTGTAAACTTGAAAACTACCACTTCATGACATCACGAGGTGGCACTGAGCATTTTCAGCTTCAGAGATGTAGACAGACTAATCAAAAAGGATTAGTCAAACATGTGTGAATGAAACAAAACACATATCCAGGTCTGTTTTTGAGGAGGTCACAGGATTATAACACGGTTTACAGCTCACAAGACTCATTTTGGTGTAATATAGGACCTTTAACCAACACCAAACCTTCCCCCAGACTAAACTAACGCTTATGTGGGCACCAGCATGACCTGAGTATTACCAAATGTCTATGCCAGGCCCTGTGCAGCGGCTGTCTATTCTAATCCTCCATATTAACAATAGCTGGGTTCAAAACTGCTGCTGCTTCTGGCTGAGTTTCCTTCCTTGGCCTATAGCGCAGACGGACTAAAAGCAGCTAGAGGTCCTCTCTGGGGTCCCTGCTCTCACATATTGAAACTTTAGCCCGCATCTTATTTTTACAAGCTAAAAGGGTATCAAATGTCCATAATTACACTGTACGCCAATGTCCAGAAAACGCCTTGATCCACACGAGCATCCACTGATTTGGCACGGAAATCTCTCCCACAAAACATCGGAAAGTCTCCAGTTGAGATAGTTTTATCATATTTTAGGAATGGTCTTTTAATATATCTATACGTTTACAGTAAGTAGACAGTTCTGGAAACATATAGCGATGCGTAAAGATCAATAAAAAACACTATGTTTTAATTACGCATAGCGAAACGCACCAAAGACGCCACCGGGTTCTGCGGACTGAACCGTGCGCTTTTCATTTATATATTTGACAAATATGCAATAGATTTGAAGCACTTTTTAGCGTATTTTGGAGCAAAGGAAGCCCCGGTGTTAGCAAGAGCCCACCATCAATGCACACACAGGCGAATAAACCAACTTACCGTCACCCGGAGATATAGTTTCGACTTCCACACCCATACTTGTGCAGTAATGCCTATTAGCACCGAACCATACACGCTAACAAGATGTCTAAAGAGCTAATGTTAACCTTTTAGCTGCTACAGATCGGGGTGTATCGGAGGATAGCATGCATTCAGCAACAAGCCCTCGACAGCCGTAGCGCACAATCCAACAGACGAGATAGTTCCAAGGAGGGTACGTCAAGCAAGCCTCACCGTACGCACGCTTCCATCCGCAAAACCTCTCATATCCTAACCCGAATCCCCATTTATTCGACACTTTTAGCACAATTCAGATCTATATTTAATTATTTTCACAACATATTTTTGTATATAAATGCGTTTTGAATAACGGTAAAAGCATTTACGCAGCGCCATCAAGTGGTCACAAAGCTTTACCACGTTTCGACTACATCTCCCATAATCCACCGAACACGTGTACATTCTGCTTCCGGTTCATTTGAGTACCGGAGCAGCACCGTGGGAGCGTTACAGGTTTATGATTTCAAGCGGCAAAACATAAACTATCGGTATGTATTTGGAGTTATTTATTGGCAGTAACATTATTTATTTCATATGCGCAATTTTGTCAACTATTCTTGGCGAGTAACGTTTAACCAAAATAGCAGTTTGTTTACGATACAGTCTGTAGTTTCTACACGGGTTCGTATCTATGCAGCTTTAGCTACCAGTAGTTGTGTTTTATGCACTTTAACGACTCTCAGTGCCGCAGGTTTGGTGTGCGCGTAAAGACGCACACGTACAGTATGTGCCAAACCAAACCAGTCAGTGTTCAGTTGTCTTGCAGTACTGTATTATTCATTTGCTAATTCAACTTTCATGTTAATTTTATCAGGTGTAGTTTAGTTTAAAGTTGCGCTGCATAAACAGTCTTTTCAGATAGTTGTACCAACTTTGGCATGTGCGTAAAAACCGCAGTTTCCCGCAGGTTTCTATTAAGACTACACAATACAATCAATCAAATAAATACTGTCCCACTTTAACTGTGGGCTTGTAACTGCATATTTTAATCGTACTTAATTTGTTTACGTCGTTGTAAGATGACCTTGGGTTTCCAGAAAGGTGCCTAATAAATAAAATGTAATATTATTATTACTATAGGAGCACAAACTATCCACCACATTTGAATCATTTTATGTAATACAATATTTTGGTGTATAAATGTCACTTTTTGCCTCTACTTATCAAAAAAGCACTGTTTACAGATTAAAAGTGGTTGCTTCTATAACAGTTACACTGAAAGCAGACTGTATTATTTGTTTTACCTATTTTGTGCTCAGCTAGTTTTGAGACTCTGGAGGTGAAAATCAAACTATGGGGGGCTCCTTTATTAATCGGGAAAAAATACTAATTACAAAACCTATTAAGAAAGGTAACTGAAGTTTCAAATAAGCAGAAGTGTGCCTGCACATATACTGCAAACTACCCAGTGCCATGTATTAATGTGTAATAAAATCTAATTACACTCCAGACCTTTATCTTAATTAAACTGTCATTATTCACACCACTTATTCATTTATTCACCCATTACTCTGTTCCTCTGAGCTGTGATGACTATTGTCCTAATTAAATCTGACGGTATACAGAGTGCTGATACCAGGACACACCCTCGGCACACGCTGTCACGATAATGCTCCCAGATCAGCACCGGACCTCTGTTGTCGTTAAGGTCACTCAAACGTAAGCAGCTATCAGTGTTCGTCACAGCTTCCTCGGATCAGGGAGGGAGATTAAAGCATGTACTTGGAAGGGGACACGCGACACTTTTGCTATTCCTAATCTTCACAGGTAGCAATAACATCTCCTTTGCTGTGTGATATTTAGATTGCAAGTAGTCTCTATAATCAATGGTAAATTTGTCAGTAACTTCTCTTTTCCCTTTCCAACAGGATGGATCTTGGAAAGGCAAAGCTTCTTAGGTCCGGCCTCAACACGCTCCACCAAGCTATCCACCCCGTGCATGGACTAGCCTGGACTGATGGGAAACAGGTCTGCTTGACTGCCTTGTATTTCGTCAATGGAGAAGTCAGATTCGGGGACACTAACGTCATCGGGCAGTTTGATCACGTCCTCGGCTTGTTTTGGGGTCCCCTTTGCTGCTTGGATTCCCCGGCGCTGTTAGCTGTCCAGCACAAGAAACATATCACCGTGTGGCAACTGCAGCTCAGCACCCTGGAGCAGAATAAACTCTTGTGTACCCAAACTTGTGAGATGAGCGAGCCTTTCCCTTTGCTGTCCCAGGGCTGTGTTTGGCATCCTAAACTAGATGTGTTAGCGGTACTGACCAAGAGAGACGCTTCTGTTTTGTTTTCAGTTCGTGTTGACAACCGGAGAATCAAAGCGGATATTAAAGGAAGTGGTCTTATCCATTGTGCTTGCTGGACTAAAGACGGTACACGCCTCGTTGTAGCCATAGGCAGCGCGTTACACTCTTATATTTGGAACGATATCCAGAAAAGCATTGTAGCATGTTCATTTTGCCCTATTTTTGACGTCGGCAGCTACGTCTGCGCCATCGAGTCAACGGAAGACTCGCAAGTTGCAGTTGCCACTGAACTACCTTTAGATAAAATTTGCGGACTAAACGCTGGAATGGCGTTTGATTTGGCGAAAGACATCACGGAATCGCTTCCGAATCAAGAGATATCCCAGGAAGACGGCACTTTTGATCGGAGAAGGTCCTTTATACCTAGCACCGGACCTCTCGACCTCACTCACCTTCTGGCACGCCATCGCTGCTCGGACCCTAGCCCCCTCCTTCACCTCCGTCGTAGAGACAACGTAACCGGATCTGGCCTGGACTCTTCTCACCTCATCTTAGTAACGTACGAGCGTAAAGTCACCACCACGCGAAAAGTCAGCATCCCAGGGATTTTAGTTCCCGATATCATCGCGTTTGACCATCGGGGATCCACCGTCGCTGTAGCTTCCAATACCTCTAACATGGTGCTTGTGTATTGTATAACTCCATCTGCCATGGCCAACATACAACAAATTTCTCTTCAAGCCAATGACAAACCCAAAGGTGTGTGTTTTCTTAACGACAGAATGCTCCTGCTCATGATTGGCAGGCAGAAGACTCACGATCCCGCTTTCCTTCCTGCTTCAACCACTGATAAATACATGCTGCGACTTCTACCTAAGGAACTGTTAAATGATGGTGAGATTCCGAGCACGCCACCTACAGACAGCTCCAGTATGTGCAGTCCAGGTTTGACTGCTCCTACGGGGATTAGACGGCATTCCGAACACATCTCTAAGGAGGACAGGGAAAGACCAGCCAGGATTAAGGACTTGGTTTTACCGGGAGGGGCGATAGTCCGTTCACCCGCCAGCAGAAGAAGACTAATCGAAGAAGTGCCTAGTAGCGATCCCAGCCCTGTCACCAGCTCCGTGGACTTCTCCGATCGATATTCTGACAAAGCCAGTTGTTCTTCCATAACTTTGGAGAGTTACGACATGGAGCAGGTGAATCGTCTGAGCAGCTTGGCGGTGGCCGGGCGGGTGAGCAGAGACTCCAGCAGGGCCAGTTCTCCACGGTTGGACCCTTCAGATAAAGTCCAGGCTGAGCAGGCTTCGGTGGCAGCGGAGAAATCGATCCAAAGGGAGCGGGCCCTGGAGCAGCTGGTGCACAATATGGAGAAGCTGTTCACACGTTTCTCAGACGTGCAGCAGTGTCTGGCAGAAATGAGAGACTTCACACAAAATGGGAAGAAGGCTCAAAGTGTCTATCCACAGTACACAGAACCTCCTTATGTCAATGTCACGTGCCAGGTAACGTGTTATAAACTCTGTTTTATATTTAGACATGTTTGAAACGGCTGTTTTGGTTTTAGCTTCAAAAGTGTTTCCATCAAAATTCTGTTCTGTAACATTCAAATATTAATGTTTTGAAGGTGTGCAAAATTTAACATTTAGTACATTTATTAATCAATATTTTTTTATTTATTTTATTTTTTTTAAGTGGCAAAAGCAGCTGATTGAAAATCATCCATTCTAAAGTTATGCAGATGTTTGGAGTTTCAAAACACAATGGAGCTCTTCCTGTATCACCACATGACATCACAAGGTGGAATAGGAATGTTTTCTGTTTGAGATAAAAACTCAGGGTTAAATGTGTGAATGAAACAAAAGGACTCCAGGTCAGTTTGTGCTGCTTTCAATAGCCGTTATACTGACCACAAAGATAAGCTAAAGATGGAACTGTCCGGTATGGACGGTGTGAGAGCTCTGAAATCCAGCCGGGGTGAGATAAATCAGCAGGGATCAGATTAAGACGGTGGTTATCTGATTAGAACAGACTCTAGTGGGACTCTGTTGTTTGTCAGGACAATGCAACAGCTTCAAACTAGAGCTGCAATTTGGGGAACATGGAAATGGAACGTGAAGTGATCTTATTGCATTGTGATATGGACCTAAATTAGACCTGGAAATGGTGTTAGAAAACTTTTTAAGGGTGCGGTGGCTCTGTAAAGTGCATTTATCTGAGAGACGCTGTCCTGAACCTCCGTCCACGGCCTCTCACTACAGATGTGCTTCTATATGCAGTCCTTTGGACACCCCTGAATTAGTCTGAATTTTAGGGGAAAATGAATGGTGGCAGTGGAGTGTTTGTCCACTGGTCTGAAGGTCGTGTGTGTGCGTACACTGGTGTATGAGTGTGTGCGTACACTGGTGTATGAGTGTGTGCGTACACTGGTGTATGAGTGTGTGTGTACACTGGTGTATGAGTGTGTGTGCGTACACTGGTGTATGAGTGTGTGCGTACACTGGTGTATGAGTGTGTGCGTACACTGGTGTATGAGTGTGTGCGTACACTGGTGTATGAGTGTGTGTGTACACTGGTGTATGAGTGTGTGCGTACACTGGTGTATGAGTGTGTGCGTACACTGGTGTATGAGTGTGTGCGTACACTGGTGTATGAGTGTGTGCGTACACTGGTGTATGAGTGTGTGTGCGTACACTGGTGTATGAGTGTGTGCGTACACTGGTGTATGAGTGTGTGCGTACACTGGTGTATGAGTGTGTGTGTACACTGGTGTATGAGTGTGTGTGTGTACACTGGTGTATGAGTGTGTGCGTACACTGGTGTATGAGTGTGTGCGTACACTGGTGTATGAGTGTGTGCGTACACTGGTGTGTGAGTGTGTGCGTACACTGGTGTGTGAGTGTGTGCGTACACTGGTGTGTGAGTGTGTGCGTACACTGGTGTGTGAGTGTGCGCGTACACTGGTGTGTGAGTGTGCGCGTACACTGGTGTGTGAGTGTGCGCGTACACTGGTGTGTGAGTGTGCGCGTACACTGGTGTGTGAGTGTGCGCGTACACTGGTGTGTGAGTGTGCGCGTACACTGGTGTGTGAGTGTGCGCGTACACTGGTGTGTGAGTGTGCGCGTACACTGGTGTGTGAGTGTGCGCGTACACTGGTGTGTGAGTGTGCGCGTACACTGGTGTGTGAGTGTGCGCGTACACTGGTGTATGAGTGTGGGTGTACACTGGTGTGTGAGTGTATGTGTACACTGGTGTGTGAGTGTATGTGTACACTGGTGTGTGAGTGTGTGTGTACACTGGTGTGTGAGTGTGTGCGTACACTGGTGTGTGAGTGTGTGCGTACACTGGTGTGTGAGTGTGTGCGTACACTGGTGTGTGAGTGTGTGCGTACACTGGTGTGTGAGTGTGTGCGTACACTGGTGTGTGAGTGTGCGCGTACACTGGTGTGTGAGTGTGTGCGTACACTGGTGTATGAGTGTGGGTGTACACTGGTGTGTGAGTGTGCGCGTACACTGGTGTGTGAGTGTGTGCGTACACTGGTGTGTGAGTGTGTGCGTACACTGGTGTGTGAGTGTGTGCGTACACTGGTGTATGAGTGTGTGCGTACACTGGTGTATGAGTGTGTGCGTACACTGGTGTATGAGTGTGTGCGTACAATCGTGTGTGAGTGTGTGCGTACACTGGTGTGCGAGTGTGCGCGTACACTGGTGTGCGAGTGTGCGCGTACACTGGTGTGCGAGTGTGCGCGTACACTGGTGTGCGAGTGTGCGCGTACACTGGTGTGCGAGTGTGCGCGTACACTGGTGTGCGAGTGTGCGCGTACACTGGTGTGCGAGTGTGCGCGTACACTGGTGTGCGAGTGTGCGCGTACCCTGGGGTGCGAGTGGGCGCGGGCACGGGTGGGCGGGTGTGCGCGTACACTGGTGTGCGAGTGTGCGCGTACACTGGTGTGCGAGTGTGCGCGTACACTGGTGTGCGAGTGTGCGCGTACACTGGTGTGCGAGTGTGCGCGTACACTGGTGTGCGAGTGTGCGCGTACACTGGTGTGCGAGTGTGCGCGTACACTGGTGTGCGAGTGTGCGCGTACACTGGTGTGCGAGTGTGCGCGTACACTGGTGTGCGAGTGTGCGCGTACACTGGTGTGCGAGTGTGCGCGTACACTGGTGTCCGAGTGTGCGAGTGCACTGATGTATGAGTGTGCGCGTACACTGGTGTGTGAGTGTGCGCGTACACTGGTGTGTGAGTGTGCGCGTACACTGGTGTGTGAGTGTGCGCGTACACTGGTGTATGAGTGTGTGTGTACACTGGTGTATGAGTGTGCGTGTACACTGGTGTGTGAGTGTGCGTGTACACTGGTGTGTGAGTGTGTGTGTACACTGGTGTATGAGTGTGTGCGTACACTGGTGTATGAGTGTGTGTGTACACTGGTGTATGAGTGTGCGCGTACACTGGTGTATGAGTGTGCGCGTACACTGGTGTATGAGTGTGCGCGTACACTGGTGTGTGAGTGTGCGCGTACACTGGTGTATGAGTGTGTGCGTACACTGGTGTATGAGTGTGTGTGCGTACACTGGTGTATGAGTGTGTGTGTACACTGGTGTGTGAGTGTGCGTGTACACTGGTGTGTGAGTGTGCGTGTACACTGGTGTATGAGTGTGCGCGTACACTGGTGTGTGAGTGTGCGCGTACACTGGTGTGTGAGTGTGCGCGTACACTGGTGTACGTGTGTGCGCGTACACGGGTGTACGAGTGTGCGCGTACACTGGTGTATGAGTGTGTGTGTACACTGGTGTTTGAGTGTGCGCGTACACTGGTGTGTGAGTGTGTGTGTACACTGGTGTACTAGTGTGCGCGTACACTGGTGTACGAGTGTGTGTGTGTACACTGGTGTATGAGTGTGTGTGTACACTGGTGTGTGAGTGTGTGCGTACACTGGTGTGTGAGTGTGAGCGTACACTGGTGTGTGAGTGTGTGAGTACACTGGTGTACGAGTGTGTGCGTACACTGGTGTACGAGTGTGCGTGTACACTGGTGTATGAGTGTGTGTGCGTACACTGGTGTATGAGTGTGTGTGTACACTGGTGTGTGTGTGTGAGAGTACACTGGTGTGTTAGTGTGTGAGTAAACACGTGTGTGAGTGTGCGTGTACACTGGTGTATGAGTGTGTGTGTACACTGGTGTATGAGTGTGTGTGCGTACACTGGTGTGTGAGTGTGCGTGTACACTGGTGTGTGAGTGTGCGTGTACACTGGTGTGTGAGTGTGCGCGTACACTGGTGTGTGAGTGTGCGCGTACACTGGTGTATGAGTGTGCGCGTACACTGGTGTGTGAGTGTGCGCGTACACTGGTGTATGAGTGTGGGTGTACACTGGTGTGTGAGTGTGCGCGTACACTGGTGTGTGAGTGTGTGCGTACACTGGTGTATGAGTGTGTGTGTACACTGGTGTGTGAGTGTGCGTGTACACTGGTGTGTGAGTGTGTGTGTACACTGGTGTGTGAGTGTGTGTGTACACTGGTGTACGAGTGTGTGTGCGTACACTGGTGTGTGAGTGTGCGTGTACACTGGTGTATGAGTGTGCGTGTACACTGGTGTATGAGTGTGCGTGTACACTGGTGTGTGAGTGTGCGTGTACACTGGTGTGTGAGTGTGCGCGTACACTGGTGTATGAGTGTGCGTGTACACTGGTGTATGAGTGTGCGCGTACACTGGTGTATGAGTGTGTGTGTACACTGGTGTGTGAGTGTGCGTGTACACTGGTGTGTGAGTGTGCGTGTACACTGGTGTGTGAGTGTGCGTGTACACTGGTGTGTGAGTGTGCGTGTACACTGGTGTATGAGTGTGCGTGTACACTGGTGTATGAGTGTGCGTGTACACTGGTGTGTGAGTGTGTGTGTACACTGGTGTACGAGTGTGTGTGTACACTGGTGTGTGAGTGTGCGTGTACACTGGTGTATGAGTGTGTGTGTACACTGGTGTATGAGTGTGTGTGTACACTGGTGTATGAGTGTGTGTGTGTACACTGGTGTGTGAGTGTGCGTGTACACTGGTGTGTGAGTGTGTGTGTACACTGGTGTGTGAGTGTGCGTGTACACTGGTGTGTGAGTGTGTGTGCGTACACTGGTGTACGAGTGTGTGTGCGTACACTGGTGTATGAGTGTGTGTGTACACTGGTGTGTGAGTGTGCGTGTACACTGGTGTATGAGTGTGTGCGTACACTGGTGTATGAGTGTGTGTGCGTACACTGGTGTATGAGTGTGTGTGTGTACACTGGTGTATGAGTGTGTGTGTACACTGGTGTATGAGTGTGTGTGCGTACACTGGTGTATGAGTGTGTGTGTACACTGGTGTGTGAGTGTGCGTGTACACTGGTGTATGAGTGTGTGTGTACACTGGTGTATGAGTGTGTGTGTGTACACTGGTGTATGAGTGTGTGTGTGTACACTGGTGTATGAGTGTGTGTGTACACTGGTGTGTGAGTGTGCGTGTACACTGGTGTATGAGTGTGTGTGCGTACACTGGTGTATGAGTGTGTGTGTACACTGGTGTATGAGTGTGTGTGTGTACACTGGTGTGTGAGTGTGCGTGTACACTGGTGTATGAGTGTGTGTGTACACTGGTGTATGAGTGTGTGCGTACACTGGTGTGTGAGTGAGTGTGTGTACACTGGTGTATGAGTGTGTGTACACTGGTGTATGAGTGTGTGTGAACGGGTCCTTGTTGTAAAGCAGTGAAGATGGAAAAGTGTTGTATAAAAATGTGACAGTTTACACCTCCTGCACATTCACATTTCAGCAGATTTTATGAGACTGAAATACAAACTGCTTAACAAACGATCCCACGTGTTTCAGAACCAAAATGTAAGATAGAAACACTTAAATCTGTCAGAAATGACTTAAAAGTCGTGAAATGATCCGTCCAGGCAGTGAGATCATTTTACTGGACAAGTTTTCTTCAAATAAACTCCCTCTAGACTAGAATGAAGCAGCCTCAGAACAGTAGAGAAGAAATCTGAAAACCAGATCAATAACCTGATAGAAGTTTGAAAATCTTGGCCAGAACTCGAAGGTTTTCATATCTACATAAGTGTGATGCCAAAAGGGCCATTTGAATAATGTAGAGAAAGTGGTGACTTAATATACACCTCTGGAAAACAAAGAGACCACTGCAAAATAAAACCAGTTTCTCTGATTTTACTACATAAAATGAGCATTTTTGTTTCATTCTATAAACTACTGACAACATTTGTTCCAAATTCCAAATAAAAATATCATCATTTAGAGCATTTATCTGCAGAAAATGACAAATGGTCAAAATAAAAAAGATTCAATGTTTTCAGAGCTCAGATAATGTGAAGAAAACAACACAAGACTAATGTTTGAACTGAGGAAGAGTTCAGAAATCAGTATTTGGTGGAATAATAATAATGCTGAACACAGCAGTGGTTTTTCTCCTCCTTAAATCAGGTTTGGTTCAGGTGATCTCCTCATCAGGGCCTCATGAAGCAGAATGAGGTGTGTTTGAAACGACCCAAACACCTGTAGAGACGCTGAGTTCAGACAAAAAACAATGCAGTGATCTCTTTTTTCAGAGCTGTATTTGATTTCATTTCATTTTTTGCACATTGCATTAGTCATTTTTTTATGACACTCTTATGTAGATGAATAAATGTCTTTGCTGGAGGTTCTGCAGGTTGGAGCGAGTTCACACATTCAGAACAAAACTTTATTCAATTTTTGTCATTTGATTAGAGCCGTATTTGAAACCACATTTCTAAGTTTGATTAAAGCTCTGATATTAAATCATTACAAACAGACCTGGAGTCGTTTAGTTTCATTCACACGTGTTTGACTAATCCTTTATTATTAGTCTGTCTATATCTGTATGGCCCAAAATGCTCTGTTCCACCTTGTGATGTCATGAAGCAGTAGTTGTCAGATTAACGGCTCCTTTTTACCTTTTCATTCTGAAGAGACCGGCAGTTCCAAGGCTGAAATGATCCAAAATGATTCTAGTGAAGGTGGATGGAGGTGGATGGAGTGTTTTCTATGTGCAGAGTTTGTGTGTTAAACATGTGAATGAAACAAAACTCCAGGTCTGTTTGTGATGAAGAAACTACATTAGAACACACATCAGAACATATGGATCCTTTATTCGCTGAAAAAGTAATGAATAAATCACAGAAACAGTTGGAAACGCTGCTCTGGACTGGATGAATATTGCTGCCAGACTTCAGACGCTTCTGCTTCACCTCCTGTTTCATCTGGACTTTGTTTTCGCAGAAGCAGTTGTCTGAGAACGTGTTCATAGACGAGCGGAGGCCGGTGCTGCTGTGTGATGGGAAGCTGTGTCTGCGCTCTCTGCAGGAGCTCTTCAGTCTGTCCACAGTGGAGATGATGTATGGTACGGACCAAAACACATGTGAGCCGTCAGTGTGCACAGGGAAAACACATGTGAGCCGTCAGTGTGCACAGGGAAAACACATGTGAGCCGTCAGTGTGCACAGGGAAAACACATGTGAGCCGTCAGTGTGCACAGGGAAAACACATGTGAGCCGTCAGTGTGCACAGGGAAAACACATGTGAGCCGTCAGTGTGCACAGGGAAAACACATGTGAGCCGTCAGTGTGCACAGGGCTTCAGGCTCATGCTCTCATTTCAGGCTTCATCAAGTCGACCATGAACTGTGCTCATAGTTTAGTTGTCAATGTCTTAATAGGTTTCTTATGTAGAGAACTGTGTTTGAAGTGAAAAAGGTCCTGTATTACACATGTTATTCTGTTGTTTCCTCATCAGAAACACACCCGGAGTTGTTTTGTTTCATTCACACATGTTTGAGTCATTCTTTATTATCAGTCTGTCTGGTGTAGTGGGGGGTTCATGTTAACAACCGTCTTTTACCTTTAGTTCAGTAGAGACGGGCAATTCCGGGGCTAAAAATCATCCAGATGATTGTAGTGAAGGCGTAGAGACTGGGGTCTGCAGCCTTTTTAGTCCAGTGAGCTGCTTTTGCACAATGAAAATGCCAGAGAGGCACCAGCTTTGGTGGTCACAAGGAATTCAGTAAATATAAAATATATATAGAAAGAGCCACAGTGAGATGTAGATGTATATAAAATATAAACCATTATCCAGTTATTAGTGCACAAGTGCAAGTTATTAGTGTATAAGTATAAGGCATCAAGATTATACATGTACAATGGTAATAGGGCTGTAACGATATCCAAGTCTCACAATACGATACTGTCACAGTCTGAACCTCACGGTACCATATTTATTGTGATATCGTGGGAAAGCTCACGATATTACGATATTCTACAGAATAACAAGACTGACTCTAAAATGCTTCAGTCATTTGGTACATTTATTGTCATTAGGGATGAAACGAAATCCAAATCTCTCTGTACGATATTTTCACCATAAACATCTCACCGTATCAGATTTATTGCAATATTTTGTGGAGGTAAAAACAAAACTGTGAATCTGCTCCTTTTTATACGCCCGTTGTAATACGGGACGTATTATGTTATGGCGCTGTCCGTCCGTCCGTCTGTGGACACTTCAAAGCTTTGAAGTCTTTGAAGCTTTGTCTTCATGAAAGATCTGAACTCTCTTCTCAAATGTTCTGCTGCTGAAAGCGAGAACAACCCACATTCTCTGCTTCTTTGAGCTTTGACACATTAAAGTTTTGTAGTGTCTTTAAGTTCTGTTGCTGCGATCTGATTGGTGGAATTCCGATTCTAGAATTCTATATACAATAATTCAAAGTACGGGCGTATTTTGCCCCACTGGCGGAGCTCTTTGTTACTCTATATTGTGATGGTCACGATATTATTGTGAGACCTTTGACGATACGATATCACCAGATTTACATTATTGTTACATCCTGGTCATAGGAGTTTTAATAAATCCAGATTTTACTTATTCAGCACAACATGTATGATTTAGGAATCCTGTGGCTGCTGGAGGGCGGTGGGGAACTGCAGCTGGAGACCCCTGGGGTACAGAGTTTAAAAGTATTTTCTGAACTAAATATTCACAAAAAACTAAACTCCAGATATGTTTGCGATGAGGAAATGACATATAACATGTTTTGATCATTAAAAGACATTTAGGCCTATTCACCTATTTCATATTCACTTTGCACAAGTCGTGTATTACTGTATTTTCCGGACTATAGAGGCACCGGGAAATAAGCCGTATCCCTCGATTAAAAAAAAAAAATTAAGAAAAAAGTTATACAAGCCGCAACCGGGCTATAAGCCGCTGATATCTCTGTAGAAAAATGAGATATTTACTGCATCTACAGAAGGATTTTGTACTGTAAATGTACATTTATGTACCTGAACAGATTCTTTCTGAACAGTGCCTTTTAACACGGCAGCAACTGTGCTGATTAAAACAGGTCAAAAACAGAAAAGAACCGGTAACTGACCTTCATTTCTCCTGTGCAGTGAAACCACAAGTCACTTTAATCATCTCCACTGAAATGGAGCTGGTGGTTTGTTTTGGAGCAGTGGCTTCTGTTTGTCTGTTTCTCTGTTTGGTTCTGGATGTATTTGCTGAGCTCTGTTGTGCTGTGGCCTGCAGAAGGTGATGGAGGAATTGCTCTTAAGGAGTCTTTCTCTTTCTAGAAACCTCTTTAGGAAGACTGTAGCTGATCTCCATCCTTCATAGGAAAATACTGAGAAGCATGTGCCAGATTGTGCTTTAATATAATGTCATGTTTCAAATATGCAAAGATTCACTGCTGTGGTGCTGTTGTTCTTTTGTTTGTGTCGAGCTGTTCGCAGAAGTGATTAAAAGCCCAGTGAGATTTAAGGTTTAAGACAAAAGCTGCTTACTGCTTTAAGAGGCTGTAGTGTTTGTAGCTGCTCTGGGGACTCACTATGCCTCAGAATACAGTGTTAGACACTAGAAAGCAGCTGGTGCTCGGGCTGCAGGTGGTGCTCGAGCTGCACTGTTAACTGCCATTAACTGAATTCTTGCTTTTACTGAATTTCAAAAGTTGCATTTTTTAGTTAAATGTCCTGTTAGATCTCTTACACACACTGAGTCCGTCTTATGTTATTACCTCCTCAGAAACAGACCCTGAGCTGTGTTTTGTTTCAGTTACACATTTTTGAGCTCTGTTCCACCTTGTGATGTCATGAAGCAGTCACTTTCAAGTGAACAGCTCCTTTTTACCTTTAGTTCAGTAGAGACGGGTAATTCCGGCACTGAAATGATCCAAATGATTCTAGTGAAGTTGTGGAGTTTAAAACACATTGGAGCACTTCCTGTATTACTGCATTACAAGGTGGAGTCATAGACTATAAATACAGATGTTCACATGACTCTTCCGGCTCCTCCTGACTCTGGCTCCATTGACTCTGGACCATAGTTTCCTCCTCTCTCTGTGATGCTACTGTCAACCTCGAAATGTTGCTCTTCAAATGTTTGGATGAACCGCTCTGCAAGATTTTTCCGCTGTTTTGTCCATTTAAAAATCCTATTCATCATATAGAGGCTCCAAACTCGCTCCTGTAGCCGTGAGCATCAGGAGCTGATGTGTGGAGTGATAAATGCTCCAGACACAAGTCACACTCACTCAGTCATTTTTTATACAGTCTGAGACAAGAACTGAGCCTAAATGTGCAGAGTTTGTGTGTTAAACATGTGAATAAAAAAACACAACTCCAGGTCTGTTTGTGATGATGAAACTACATTAGAACAGATCAGAAATATAATAATTCGGGTTGTAACAATATCCAAGTCTCACGATACAATATCATCACAGTATGAATCTCACGGTACGATATTTATTGCGATATCGTGGGAAAGCTCACGATATTACGATATTCTACAGAATAACAAGAGTGACATTCTAGAAAGCTTTGACATTTATTGTCATAAGGGACAGAACGACATCCAAATCTCACTGGACCAGATTTATGACAATATTTTGTGGAGGCACAAAACTGTGAATCTGCGACTTTTTCCTCTAAAAATGCTTCACAGACTTAACCCAAAGAATGGAGATTTCAGAGCTGTCAGAACAGTTATTTCTTCATGTCGTCTGCACTGAAACGGAGCAAAGGATCATGGTCTATGTAGTTCCCTCTGTTTTTTTTAGCTATTTCTGCATCAGAACTGTTCATTTAAGCAAAGAGACCTGGGATTCGATATATTGTGATGGTCACGATATTATTGTGAGACCTTTGACGATACGATATTAATTTATTGTTTTAAAAGTTTAATGATGAACTGGACAGTGGTTATATTAAGGAGACACTGTTAATGATGAAATGTTGTTCGTAGTTGTTCGTAAATCTAAATAGTTTCTTTAGCTTGTGGCTAAATCTGACACAGAGCATCTTTTCTTTTGGGGTTTAATGTTTTCTGTGGACTGTCCTTGTTTGAAATAAGTAAATCAAATAGAATGTGAAAAAGCTTCCTGAACACCAACAGCCTTTAGAATGCATTAGTCTTGTACAGTCTGTCCAGACACTCAGTCGCTTTACAGTTTTGTGCATTATTCATCCACTCAAACTGTGTAGTGAGAAGTGCTGATCTGCACCATTGCTCCATGTGATAATGACTGTGCACTAGTCAATGCTGCTTTCATTTGTATTTATTTAGATTTATATTTATTATTTCTAACTTTTTTGTGCAGCCTTAAATTTAATAGCTCCAGGCCCTAAACATGTTTCTGTGTGTTTTTCAGGGCCGTTATGGATTGTTCTGGTAGCTGATCCTGACGGTTTTGTTCCACTGACTTTTAACTCCAAGGATGAACTAACGGTGAGAAACGGGAAGAGGAAATCCAACATGCGGACACCAGATACTTCCTGTCCCTCCAGCCCAGCGCCCAGTCCAGGCTCTAACACAGAGACCTGCACTTAGACTACAGTCTCTCATGAGGATTTGATCTGCAGGAGGTGGATTATTACAGACGGAGAACAGGGGCCTGTGTGGGGCCTGTGTGGGGCCTGTGTGGGGCCTGTGTGGGGCCTGTGTGGGGCCTGTGTGGGGCCTGTGTGGGGCCTGTGTGGGGCTGACATGCACCAGAATGTAGCACCATGATTCATTTATCAGTTTTGTTACACAGGATTCAAAACACGATATATTGACCTTCTGATGGTTTTTCCTCTTTCTATGAAAACATGTCAGTGTAAAATATCTGACGTTTTGTCCTGACGTTTGCCTTTGCACTCAGCAGGTTTACATGATCTGTTCTGTTTTATGTTGATATTGTTGCCGTATTTACATTGGCCAAATGATCCTTTACACTGTAAGAAATGGTACATATGCAACATAACCCTGTCACAACATGGTTTATCCTGACGTCTGTGTAACTTTAACTGTGTCCACTAGAGGGCGCAATACTCAACAGAACCGTGAAGCTGAGGCTGCACCTCTGGAACAGGGAGAATGTACCCTGTAGGTGTGAGGTTATCATACTGTATATTCTACAACACATGTAAATAAAAGTATTTTGAGTACAAAGTTTCTGGTGAGTGGATGTTTGAAGCAGGACAACAGACCCCAACAGCCCCAGTGCAGTTTCTACAACGTTTATTGTCTCATCACCCTTTATAATGACCATTCATAAATAAATAGTGTTGTAGAGCTGAGCACAGCAAATAGTACATTCATTTATATAAATTAAAAATTCATATATATCCAAGATTACTATACAGTACATGTCAATGAGAAAATAAAAAGAAATGTTTACATTAAAACAATATGCAGGAACCAGTGTAATATACACTATTCAGCAGCTTCCAGCTCTGGGCTGAAAAGGTTAAAAGGTTTGTGTGTGTGTGTGTGTGTGTGTGTGTGTGTGTGTGTGTGTGTGTGTGTGTGTGTGTGTGTGTGTGTGTGTGTGTGTCCTCCTCACACGTGGTTCAGGTCCTCCATGGTTCTGGAGCTGATGCTCTGTTTCCTGGAAAAGATCAGCACAGAATCATTAGAACATTAGATGTTCTACAGCCTTAAAACAGAAAACTGGGGGGATTATTCAGTGCAGTTTTCTTCAGCAGTTCAAATCACCTCAGTTTCCTTAAAGCTGATGAAAGCACGAGGAGGATGGACTTAAAGGTGTATTGTAAAACTTTTCTCCATGCAGATGTTATTCCTTTGTCTGGAATGTTTCACAGTATGGCATTAAATATTTCTATCTCCATGGAGCCCAGACTAAGTCACAGGTCAGATCTGTGGAGAGGCGACGCTCACAGTCAGAATGTCTGTTTCTCTAAGTATTTCTGAGCTGTAAAACCACCTGTAGTTGAATACATGTAAAGTAGATCTGTTTAATGCCACACTGTGGAACATTCCAGGCGGCGCATTGACATATCCATAGAAACAAGCAGGTGACAGACCCCCAACCAGCTGCTACTTTTTTATACTTGAGAATTTATCATAGCATTTTTATGGAGCCAATTGCAATTTACAACTTAAATTATACAAATTATACAAACTCAATAGAGCTCAGTGCTTTTTTGAATATAAAACATTCAAGATTTAAAAAAATACACAGAACTGCAAACATCCATTTTCTCCCGCTTAATCCAGCTGGGTCATGGGGGCAGTTTACTGCCCAATCCTCAGAGCACCTGACCCCCTATGAACCCCTCTGCAGGTGGAGCCCACAGGAGGGTGGACGTCATGGTCCTTGATCTTAGTTCAGGTGCTGCATGTTGCTGCCCATCCAGACACGGGGAGAACATGCAAACTCCACACAGAAAGGGATCGAACCCACAACCTTCTTGCTGTGAGGCCTGAGTGTTGCCATACTGTGTATCTGAGGTGAATTAGGAGTTGTTTTTCACATCGACACATTTATGTTTTTTTTCCTGTGACGTTTGACCTACTGTGTCTGAATAATTTCCCCTGTGGATCAATAAAGTAAATGTAAATAGTCTAAAAGAAGAGGGTCTAAATTTCCCCCTCTACACAGTGCAAAAAAGCTCAAGATATTAACACTTAAATCTATTAGAAAGTGACTTAAAAGTAGTGAAATGATCTCATTTTACTTGACAAATTCTCTTCAAATAAACTCCCTCTGCACTAGAATGAAGCATCTCTGAACTAGTGGGTAGAAAATAAATCTGAAAACCAGATGAACCTGACATAAGTTTTCAGATCTTGTCAGAGACATTTGCAGGAGGCTGATAACAGCCCTGTGGAGTCCACAGTGAAATATCAGAGGTCAGGGGGTGGGTGCTTCTCACCGTAGCTCCTCCAGACACACTTTGTTCCTGAGTCTCACGTCTTCACTGATCGGATACAGCAGCAGGATCATTAACCCCGTGACGATGAAGGCCACCGGGGCGGCGCCGATGAGCAGCTTCAGGGTGTACACCACGGGGGGCGGCTGTTTACACACTGCAGTGTCATAACCAGCGAATCTGTGGAGAAACAGCAGAGGCCCATTTAGAGCCAAGAGACTTAGATCAGCCTTGTGTGTCAGGAGTGTCGGGACCTCCTCAAACACAGACCTGCAGCTGTGTTTTGTGTTTTGAGTAAACTTTTATTATTATGACTCTGTCTACATCTCCAAAGCTCAAAATGCTCTGTTCCACCTTGTGATGTCATGAAGTGGTAGTGCAGACCGGGACACATTTTGAAAGCTCAGTGTGGTAGGGAGGGGGGGGGGGGGGGGTGCAGGACTGCACAATGTGGCAGAAGGCAGGTGGGAAGATAAACTGCAGTCCCACAAACTAAATATACAAAATACACAAGTGCTTCCTGTCACCTGTCACACAGAATCTGTGCTGGACATTTGATTTGTCTTTAATAAAAACATTTTAAGCCTAAACTTGTGGATGTCTAATCCTGTGCACATTTTAGACGATTCCTTTCTGCTTCTCCATGTCTGATGGAGCTTTGCAGACACGGCAGAAGAACAGTAGCTGATGTTTCACTTGGCAGAGCAGCATTAGGATTCGTTCACTTCGGTCCTTTTTATATTTAACCAGTCACTGCTCTTTGATCACATGATGTACACAGTCTGCTGCTGCTTCTGGTCAACACTCCGCTTCACTGATCGGCCAGTGCGCCGACTACAACCTCCGGGGCTTTTGTGAACCGTACAGTGACTGTGATCCCTGGCCGAGTCTCTGCAGAGAAATGAAACTGAGCAGAGGCACTAGGGGGCGCCAGCCCGGCCAGAAGAACAGAGCACCTGTGAATCTCACAGAGCTTCAGATCTAAGTTCTTATTTTAAGAGAGGCACATTTACTGCCAAAAAAATCAAGAAACCTGAGGAAGAAATGGAAGAAATCAAAACCTTTTGTGAAAAAGAAAGCGAATGTCCCCATCAGGTGGAAGTGGGAATGTGCAGAACTGTAATTTCAATTCCAGAATTGAAATTATCCAAATAATTCTAGTGAAGGTGTGCTGTAGCTGTGTCCGTGGATACGTTGGCTTCACGTACTTATCTGGACTTATCAGCTGACACACTTCCTGTATTACCACATGACATCACAGGGTGCAGTCTTTTCTGCCTAAATAATCCAAATATTCAGGGTTTGTGAATGAAGCAAAACACAGCTCCAGGTCTGTTTTTGATGGCAAAATAACAGAACAGCAGATTCTTTGAAAGGATTTTAACGGTCCTCTGCTTCCATTTTAATGTGCACTATGTACCTTTTCTTCTATCTCCATGGAGACACTGTACAGGTCAGATCTGTGGAGAGGAGACCCTGCTCCAAGTCAGAATGTCTGTTTTTAAAGTATTTCTAAGCCAGTTTACTGCCATATCGTGGAACGCTCCAGGTAAAGCCATAACATCTCCACCAGGAAAGTTACATAATGCACCTTTAAACTCTCGCTATATTTCTGTGCCGCTGCATGAAGCAGATTTATGAACTGACACAGCGACTGCAGCTCCAAACCAGCCGAGTCAACACCTCAAAGCTCATCCATTATACATGAGGAGCACCTAATGAGACTTAAAACAGAGCCCATTATCCACAAATGACCGTCAGCTGAAGAAGAAACAACTGTAACTCACTCCAGACAGAGCGTGGAGACCCCCAGGGAGATGCTGGAAGCGAATTTGGTGAAAAACACGTAGAAGGAGTAAAATATGGCCTCATGGCCTCGGGAGAAGGGGTTGGCCAGTCTGAAGTCGTCCACCACGTCAGGAAGCATCGACCTGTGGAGAACACCAGAAACACGTGAGGGACGGGACAGTGTTGATGCTTTGAGGTGCGGGTATTCTGGATGTATGTCTATGGTGGAATGTTCAGCAGTTACCATGGTGACACAATGCACATATTCGTAAACAAGTTTTAAAACTCAAGAAAAAAATACAACCTGGTCCTCATTAAAGGTCCTTTATTCCACAGAAGTGACTCTTGTGAGTTTTGTTAGAACATTGTTACCTCATCCAAAATATGTCCGGAGATCTTTGCCTACAATGTTCCACAGTATAGCATTAAATGTATAATGCCTACATTTTCTGTCCAATTGCAATTTCCTCAGTCAAAAAGGTTCAAATTTCATACCACATTTCTGTAGCACCTCTGACCTCCATGGAACCAAATCTGTTTGTTTTTTTCCAGAAATCATGAGTTCTTCTGCATGTTTTTTTGTCCTTTTACTGTTCAAACGTGGTGCGACTGTGCATCATCTACGGCTGCAGTTTAATAACAGACACAGTCGACTTGGGTGAACGGTTCTTTGGCATTTTTCTTCATTTGCTGCATTTTCCAGGGCAGTAGTTTGTTCATTAAACTTAAGCAGGTGACGTCATATTGGAGCAAAAGAAAATATCAATCTGCCTTAAATAAAGAAACACAACAGTTTGTTTCTGTTCACTTCATATTATTCAGAACTTAGATAAATATCCCAACATGTTTTAGAAAATAAAACTATTTTAAGGTTATTCTCGGTCGCTCCACATGACATTTGACACTAAAAATGCTTCATATAAATGTTAAACACAGATTTATGCTCCTGACACTGGAAATATTTTTTAAAAAGTTCATCCATCTTCTCCTGCTTAATCCAGCTGGGTGGT
Source organism: Odontamblyopus rebecca (assembly GCA_030686955.1). Classification (NCBI taxonomy): domain Eukaryota; kingdom Metazoa; phylum Chordata; class Actinopteri; order Gobiiformes; family Gobiidae; genus Odontamblyopus; species Odontamblyopus rebecca. The sequence goes on from CM060673.1 coordinate 34,217,582, forward strand.
TCTCACAGCCCCTGAACCCCTCTGCAGGTGGAGCCCACAGGAGGAGTTTCAAAAGTTCAACAGAAACTCATATTTTTTGCAGTATAAAATTTGCCTGTTGAAAATCCTCATACATCACTGACCCGTATGTCTGTGCAGAAATGCTGAGAGTTTATCTACATATTCAAGAGCTGTAAAAGCACTGTGTCCTTATGGAGACGCCACTTTAATGTAATGTCCTACAGTCTCCATGGAGACAAGCAGCTCAGTGTCATATCAGTATCAGTATCAGTATCATATCAGGCCAAGTTACAAGTCAGAGAGGCAAGTCCCCCCACAGCAGTAATGTTAAAAACACCTATGACTGAATACATACAGGTTAAACAGAATGCCATACTGAGGAACATTCTTGACTATAACCTGGTGCGAGCAGGACACTCCACCTGAAAAGTTCCATAGCGCATCTTTAAATGTGCATTGTGTAACTTTTCTGGTGGAGGTTCCGTCAAACGCTTTTCTCCATAGAGACGTTATAGCGTTGTCTGGAATGTTTCACACTACGGCATTAAACCTTTTCTGTCGTCATGGAGACCAAACCAGACCATGTTACAGGTCAGATCTGTGGAGAGGCGACGCCGCTCACAGTCAGAACGTTTGTTTTTCTCGGTAATTTGGAGCTATAAAACCACCTGTAGTTGAATAAAGGAAAGTGAGACAGAGCTGATTCATGTCACACTGTGGAACATTCCAGACAGAGCAATGACGTCTCCATAGAAACAAGTGGAAGTAACGTAGTGCATCTTTCATTAACCTTTATTATTTATTCTTTAAACAAATGACTCACCACATTTAAACTTCTAAACTGTACTTTTATTATTATTATTATTATTAATTTTTTTGTTAATGTAATTTATATTCATTTTGATTGTGCTGTGTGTTTGTGTTGTTCTGAACTGAAAATGTTCAAAAACAAATGAGTCCAGCAGACAGCAGCAGCTGATATGTGGATGTTACTTATACAGCGGTGGACCAAAATGACAGGGCTAATAACAGGAGGATCTGGAGCTCACGGCAGAACAGGCAGAATAAAATAAACATGCCCCCTGTACGGCTCTGTAATTTAGGTTTAGGGCCCAGGAGATGAAGGAAGAGCCGGGAGATCCTTAGAGACACATGTAAACAAACAGAAACACTCCCTCACGGCGTTAATGTTTAAAAAGACATCAGCTACTAGAAGTTACAGGCTCAGCAAAAGAAAGTTAGAATGATGTGGGCTGGACGAGAATACAGATCTTTTAAAGAACCAACACATGATGTAACGTGACTCAAACATGAGAATGAAACAAAACTCAACACTGGGTCTGTTTTTGAGGAGGTGACAACATTTTAACACGGCATAAAACTCACATGAGTCCATTTTACGTAATATACTACAGGAGCCTTAATGTAAGGACCATATAACAGAATATGCTGTGACTGTAACACACATAATAGGAGGTTATTCCTGACACACACTGGGGTGAACAAGGAGGAGGAAGTTAAAGTTGAACTCCGGCGCGTTTGAAGCTCAAGTCCGTTGCTAGAGGTGGTCAAAAATCGGCACAGATCAGTGTCGTCTCGGTGGAGAAGTCAAAAGACTCGATCGCCGATGTCGTTTCAGAGGTGAATTATATTTTTGGAAAAACGCTTTAAAAAATACATTCTCGAACCATTTTCTTTCAGCAACTTTCAGTTTCATCTTCTTCACCGTCAGGAGTTGATCCTCACCTGTTGCTTCTACAGTCGAGTCTTTTGGGCTTTGCTCTGTGCAGTGGAAAATCAACAGAGGTAAGGCTAAGGCTGCTGATAAAGATGTTTCCAGACACTAATGAGTGAACCAGAGCGTTTGGTTTGTCAGACTCGTGGCTGTTGTCAGATGGGTTAAAGTGGAGTTAAGATTCTTCAGTGTGAAACAAATGTGGAAGTTCAGAACTTGCCCCCATCACTGCACTAGTTTGTTGTCTTGACAGACTCAGAGTCAGATCTACGCTGAGGAAACACTGATCTGTGCTGTGTTTTGGCTCCTGACAGAATTCACCTCCTCTAGAAACGACTTTAGCTTCAAATGTGCCGGAGTTCCCCTTTAAGACCAAAGTGCACATTAGCATGATAGTTGTTGTTACTGCGATGGCAAAACTCCACTTTGGTCTGAGAGGGAAGTGAGGAATAGTTTTGGGCCACTGCAAACTGCTTAAAATGAACTAGTTCTGTTTTTCATGTTTTTAAGACACTCAAAAGCTTTTTTTTTTTATCCAACAAAGATTTTGGACATAATTGTGGCAAAAATAAATGGGAAGTTAAAACTAAATTGCAATGCACTCAAAGGCTCCTGCGGCAATAACACTTAGACTGAACCAGGACTGAACCAGGACCAAACCAGGACTGAACCAGGACCAAACCAGGACCAAACCAAGACCGCATCATGACAAAACTGGGACTGAACCAGAACCAAGACAAGACAAAAGAGAAAGCGCCTTAAACACAAATACAGAAGCCGTCTTTATGATCTATATCGGAACTAGAACATTTTGAGTTATGGCTGTGGAATCAGAACTGGTGATGAGTCTCAAGTCTCATCTTGAATATGGACATTTAGTATTTTGACCACACGAGTCCTGAGCACTGAAATGAGACGACCAAAGAGTAGAGAAGATTTAGCTCAGTCTTTCCAAAAGTGCTGATGTAAACAGCTGTAACACAGTGTAAATGTGTCCTCACCAGGGCAGCAGGAGAGACGCAGCCACACTGAGGCCTGACGACACGGCCACCACATAGGCCACGACCACGTGAGGGATGAAGACGAGCATCAGGGTGAACGGCATGATCCACTGCACCGAGAACACACAGCAGCATTATTTACAACTCAGATCCACTGCACCGAGAACCGAGAACACACACAGCAGCATTTAGAACTCACATACACTTTACAATAATATATGATCCACTGCACCGAGAAAACACAGCAGCATTTACAACTCACACTTTACAATAATATAAGACTTATTCTACTCTGCTGAGTGTAGAATAACAGTGCTTTAAATGAAATATACTCAAATCAACATCAAACTTTCTTAATTAATGTAATTTTAACTTGAATCTTGATTTGAGTATATTTCATTTTACAAGTAAAATGTGTTATTAAATTATCTAAAAATAAAGTAAAAGACTTTTTGCCCTATGTAAATGTTCTGGTTGACGGGTCTCGTGTTGTCGCTTTGATCGTGACATTAATTCTCTCTTGGTGCATATTTGCTGTAGTTGAGCATAAAATAAATATTCGTAAACTCTGGAGTGAATCCAGTCGTACATAAAATGTGTCGTGTTTATTTTATCAGAATATGAATCGAAAAATTACAACATCAAGAATTACACAAAGTGAAGATTTCTTCAGTTTCTTTTTTCAATTTCTTCTTTCTTCAGTATAAATATGAACCTGAACCAGGACTAAACCAGGACTGAACCAGGACTAAACCAGGACTGAACCAGGACTGAACCAGGACTAAACCAGGACTAAACCAGGACTGAACCAGGACACCATCAAACACCTAAACAGGACCATGAGCACTTGAGTTTGCAGACCGTGAGAGATGACAAAAGACTTTTTTGGCCGTGTTTTCTCATGTGTGCATTGTGTCGCCATGGTAACTGCCTGTAGAACCCCAGCGTGATGTCGGTGCAGAGTATCACACTGGTGTATTTGGATTGTTTAATCAGAATCACTGAGATGAAAGAATGAATCAGTCAGTTCCTTACAGTGATGCCACAGAACGCAGCCGTCTTCTTCCCAAATCTCTCCAGGAACCACTGCCACAGAGGAATACTGACGACCGCCGAGACCTGGGCACAAATACACCAACGAAATACAAACGGACCGGCACAATTTCAAATAACTTTAGATCAATGTTGATAAAGATCACCAAAACTTACCAGAATGGTGAGCACTATGTTCTGAAAGTGGTCCTTCAGATCTGCTGCGTAGGTGCAGAAAAGGACAAAGTTGCTCTGCACCAGCTGAAAATTTAAGAGAAAAAGTTAAAATGCACAGAACAGGTTTTAATGTTCATTTCATGTAATTATTACTTTGTTTGGTGGGAGAGCATTTGTGGAAAATATCTTTATAGTAAAGTCAAGCAGTAGTAGTGAAGGAGCGTTGGAAAAATCAATCAATCAAACTTTATTTATACAGCGCTTTTCATACAAAAATGCAACACAAATCGAAAAAAATAGAACACACAGTTCTAAAACATACTGATAACACTACGATATGACGGGACTCAGAGTTTCATCCAAAAGTAAAGAAAAACGTATGCACAATTGTTTCATCTTTCAAACTTGAATTTCACAAAATAAACTTGTTTTCATGTATTTTTATTGTCAAATAATAATAAATACATTGTGCATTTGTCCTAATTGTGGCCACACTGGTTTGTCAAAGCCTGATCCCGTCAGATCTCAGAAGTTCAGCAGGGCCTGGTTAGTACTTGGATGGAGACACTGGGAATTCCAGGTGCCACAGGGGGGCGCAAAAAAAAATACTGTCATTGTGTCCTTAGGCAAGACACTTCACCCACATTGCCTAGTGTGAAAGTGGTGTGTGCAGGGCAGGACTCCCTTGAAAAGAGATTAGTGTCTCAATGGGACTTTCCTGGGTAAATAAAGGTAAAAAAAAAAAAATGAACTCAGTTTTTGTAACTGCTAGCCTCGCTGAGCTTCATTTGACTGGAGCTGAACACTACAGGTGATGTCACACTCCCTTAGTCCGCTTCTTTATACCGTCTACGGCATTTGACACAATTACGTAGTGCGATGTCAGAATTTCCAATCAGAAAGTGAAATTCTAAACCACAAAATTAGCCAAACGTAAGGAGATGATTCAAATGTTTGCAAACACTTAAGTCCAATTATCTCAGCTTTGTTTAAGTGAAGTGAGTCCAGCTCGTCACAGACCCTTTAAATCATTAATGATTCTTGTATCTGCTCCGCTCAGCACTGTCACCGCTCACTGCTCGAAGCTGCTGACAGAGTTCTGAGTGCGACTGATTCCCCTGATGCACGAACACAGACGACTGACACCTACGAGGTTTGAAAGGCTGAAAAAAAAAAAATATATATATATATATATATATATATATATATGTATATATACATATACATATACATATATATATATATATATATATATATATATATATATATACATATATGTATATATATATATATATATACATATATATATATATATCAATTTCTATACACACACACATAAACATATCTATATATATATATATATATATATATATATATATATATACATATACATACATATACATATATATGTATATATATATATATAGGTGTGGTAGGTGTCAGTTGTCATCTGTGTTAGTGCATCAGGGGAATCAGTCGCCTTTAAACGTGTGTTTCTATGTTAAAAATAATAATGATGAGTAATGTGTGAGTGATCCTTTATCTGTTGACATTTCCAAAGCTCAAAATGCTCTGTTCCACCTTGTGATGTCATGTAGTGGTAGTTTTCATGTAAACAATAATTTCTTTAGCTTTTGTTCAGTAGAGTTTGGCAATTCTATTTTCTGAAATTATTCCAGTGAAGGTGTATGGAATTTAAAACACAGTGGAGCACTCCTTATCACCACATGACATCACAAGGTGGAACTAAGTGTTTTCTGTTTGCAAGAAGAACTCAGCCTAAATGTGCAGGTTTGTGTTAAACATGTGAATGAAACAAAACACGACTCCAGCTCTGTTTGGACGAGGAAACATTAGAACATAGAATAGAAAATATCGTGATACTGGCCCTTTAAATACTGTACAAGCACAGCTAAAAATACAATATTCCACCCGTACTTAACTCCAGAAAGTGGTTCACTCTGTAAAACTGCAAATAATGATGCCCTGGATAGTGTTTATAAAAAGAATAAATATGGTAGGATAATAGACTTTCAAACCGCTTATAAAACGTCCCCTTAATTTAGCCACTATTAAAAGCTTTTTCACTTAAACTTTAAGGAGCTTTGGGGTTTAGCAAAACGTTAGTGCAAAAGTGACAATAGACAGTAATGCTGTTGGTGTAATGGCCCTTTGGAGCACAGGGACTTACAGAAGCTTAAAATCAAAGCTTTCACTCAGAACTCCTCTGCTGTGATCGAATCAGCATCGAACACTGGCCCAGGTTCATTTATCACACTCATTACTGTCAGATGTGCACAAGGGGAGTGGCCAAAATCATTCAAGGGTCATTTAAATCAGGTGTGAGCATTTTGTCCCGTGGGGCCTCATGAGGAACAGAAAATCCTGTTGAGCCAAAATATATATAATATGAACTGTATTTCTTTATTTAAAAAAGCAGTAAACAGGATGGTTTTGATGCACTGGTCAGACTGAGAAAAGTTGATGTTATGACTAAGCAATGAAAAAGTGAAGTCATTTAAAAACACCTCTAAAACAAAAGCACTGAAGCTTTACTCATTACATGCATGAAGTAAAATGATCAAATATGTTTATTTTGTGATTCCAAATGAACTTAAAGGTCAGAGTCACTGGACATGAGCAGGTCTGATTTCTCTCTCTCTTTTATCTAAGTATCACAGTGATCAGCAGATCACACAGAACAATATGAATAATAACAGAGGCGTCCACAGGAAATAAAGAGCAACTCAGACGCCCAAAAGGAGCAGCAGAAGAAGCTGACAGAAGCCTCCTCCATCACATTCAAGGATTGGAAAGTGCACAATACATTTGATTTCTGATATTCCATTTTCAAATTCTTTTCCAAAACAAACATCAAATCAAAGCATTTAATCTTGAAATCAGATGATTTAAATGTGTGGTTAGTTTAAAGGGCCCAGATTAGACAGGTTAGAATTCTTTTACCTCATCACAAACAGACCTGGAGTTATGTTTCGTTTCATTCACATGTTTGAGGAACTCTTTATTATTAGTCTGTCTACATCTCCAAAGCTCAAAATGCTCTGTTCCAATTCGTGATGTCATTATGTGTTAGTTTCCAAGTGAACAGTAGAAATGGGCCATTCCAGGCCTGAAATGATCCGAATGATTCTAGTGACGGTGTTTGGAGTTTAAACACACAATCCACATGCATCAGTGCACTGATCATCACCTGCACTGTTATATTCTTATTTTCTGGTCAATTTGTACATTTTTGTGTTAAATTATAGTTTTTTGTTTTCTGCTTTATTTTGTTCAGTTTTATTTGCTGCATGTTTAGTGTTTATCTACGTTTTGCTCCGCAGTACCGCAGCAATTTCCTCATGTTGTGAACCTGTTCCCTCATATGGCAATAAAACCTTCTGATTACACACTTCCTGTATCACCACATGACATCACAAGGTGGAACAGACTGTTTTACATTATAGAGACTAAGAATTTAAACCTAAATAAGTTTCCAAAAAAAGAAAGACACAGCAGTGACTGTAGAGTGATGCAGCAGTGGGAGGAGAGTTAAGTCAGGCAGATTTCACAATTTGGTCAAAAACTAAACACAGGGTTTGTGTGTTTAATGTGAGAATGAAAAACACAACCTCAGGTCTGTATGTGACAAGGAGAACTCATAACATTGATCAGAAAATGGTGTAATATGGACTTTTTAAAGTTGCACTGTGTACCTTTTCTGGTGGATTTGTCACTGCTCTGCCTAAAATGTTCCACAGTATGGCATTAAACAGCTCTACTTTACATTTATTCAATTACAGATGGTTTTATAGCTCAAAAATCCCTAGAAAAACAGGTGTTCTGACTGTGGGCAGGGTCGCCTCTCCACAGATCTGACCTCTACCTTGGTCTGTTTTGGTCTCCATGAAGACTGAAAGGTTTAATACTCTACTAATGCCATATTGCTTTGCCTGGAATGATCCATAATAAAGCATTAAACTTCATGAACGTCACCAGGCCAAGTTTTTCAGGTATTTGTGAGAAATAAAACAAACTGGTAAATGATGTTAGAAGAAAATTTCAAGCAAATCAATAACATCTCAATGAAGAAAAGCATTTAATGGACCCTCCAGCAGAAAAGTTTACAATGCACCTTTGAAGCAGCCTTAATTATCCCATCACACCGTTCCATATTTGCATGTTTTACATTTTATTGAATACAACCCGTACCTGTATAGCCACAGTTATGAAGAGAAATGCTGCAGTGAGGGTCACGTACGGAGTGTGTCTCATCACCAGGACGAAGCCTTTATAAAATGAGACCTGTTTGTCTGACTTGGGCCCGTACGGATCTGCAACGCACAAGAGGAAGAGTGAGGAGGAGCGAGTAGAGGATCAAATATCACACAGGAGAAGAAGAGGAGACAGGAGCTCCAGGAACCAGCACTGCAATGCAGAGAGAGGCCTGTGTGTCCCACTGAGAGGAGGAAACACTGGCTCTGCTCCAGCCTCCAACAAGAAATCTGTCGGGAAAATCACAGATAAAGCAACTAGGAAGGGACAAGTTTGGAAAAAACACAAATTGCAATATTTCTGGCATTTCTGGCTAAGTATTGAGATAAGACTACTGTAAAATAAGAGCCGAGGAGTTTATTTGTTTCTATCACTTAACAGACCAGGCTTTTATTTGAAACCAGGCTTTTATTTGAGACCAGGCTTTTATTTGAGACCAGGCTTTTATTTGAGACCAGGCTTTTATTTGAGACCAGGCAATGAATTCCTTCCTCACAAAAATCTTGATCAGCTGGGATCTTTTACTCAAATTCTTTTAATCCGTATGACTATAATTTTGGTGACTTTCTCGTTTATGCAAATGAGCCATGTGGTTTTAAAGGGATATTTGGGGTTTGTTGACATGAATCTGTGTGGCATCATCGTCAGCAGTGCCGTGCACTTTCAGTAGTTCGGCCGTGTTTACGTGCTCAAGACTGTTGGAGAGAAAATAGCACCAAGTAATTATGAGGTCTTTTTCATGGACAACGGTTTTGTGATGCAAATGTGTCACTCTTTTGAACACATGGTGTTTGGAGAAGAAAAACGCTCCAAAACCGGAGAAGAACTCGTCTCACCGGACGCTATCGGGAGGTAAGTCAGTGTTGATGCTGCTGACGGGGACGTACAGATTCATGTCAAAAAACCCAAACTATCCCTGTAAGTTTGGTTTGTGCATGAGTCCTGCTCCTGTTGTTGCAGCTCCACTTCTGTCTTCAGCACCAACATTAGACTCACCGTTTATTTGGACCCGGCGGTTATTTACACTGTGCCCTCGGCGGTTAACTGGACCCCGGCTCTTATTTCATATTTTACAGTAGTTATATAGGGTTGTGTTTTAAAGGTTCTATATTACGCAAGACTGACTTTTGTGAGATTTTAGTCATGTTTTATGTCGTTACCTCCTCAAAAACAGACCTGGAGTTATGTTTTGTTTCATTCACATGTTTGAGTAACACTTTATTATTAGTCCGTCTGCATCTCCACAGCTCAAAATGCTCTGTTGTGATCCTAATTTAAAAACACAATGGAGCACTACCTGTATTACCACTAAATGTGCAGGATTAGCGTGTTAAACTTATGTGAATGAAATAAAACTCCAGTTATGTTTTTGATGGGGAAACATTATAAAATAGATCAGAAAACAACAAAACATGTGCTCTTTAAATATGTTCATTTAAAAAATATATATATATATATATCACAATAAATATTGTAATACATAAATCCACAGCTCACCCTCTCTCTCTTTGACTCCCACAAACATGACGAGTGTACAGATGAGGAAGATCCCGCAGATGACCCCAGCTGCGATCATGTACACCTCTTTCTATGGAAAAGACCAAATACAAGCTTTATATTAATCCCTCATTTCACAGACAGCACAGGCTATTCTGAGCCCCTCATAATCTTTAATTCATAATCACCTCAAATACATTAAAATTTCAGCCCTGCATGTTCCAGTGCTGTATGTCTGAAAACCCTTTTCTTTTAGACTTAGACAAACTCTATTGATCCATAAGGGAAATGATTTGGACACAGCAGCTCACGCATCACAATCTAACAGAATAACTAAGAGAAAAAATATAAATGGTAATAATACATTTTAAATAAGAAGCAAAAAAGAACAAGAGACTGATGTCAAATAAGACAAATTTGGAGCCAGTTTCATATATATAAGAACAGGAATTAGTTTATGGACAAAATAGTCAAATAAAAACAGGATCAGGTAGAGTGGGTTAGTACAAACACATTTATGCCGGATGCAAAATTGAGTCTCCGGCCAGTTGCTGTGTGCAGCATTGATGTTGATTTGTCCCCAGTTTCAAGATGCAAATTTCATTTCATTTTTCATTGCAATAAAAGTTGAGAGTCTGACCTTTGAAATGCAATTTATTTCATGTTTATATGTGCTTCAGACTCTGAGGCCCTGTACACACGGAACATTTCCCCCCCTCCGTTTATAAAAATAGTTTTATCCACACCACCTCGTCTTCGAAAAAAATACCTTCTACACATAACCGAACATCTGCGTTTTCAACCACATTCATACACATTCCATTGTAGATGGCGTTATTTCCATTGAGCCGTCACTTCACCGTCACTTCTGCCTAAACTTATCTTATTGCTCTTGGAGCTGTAGTTGGACTTCTGCAATTAAACATGTACATAGCACCTGCACAATAATTAATGCTCCCACAGCTCTGAAGAAACGACTCCGCTCCATAGTCTTCGGCTTTTGCAGTCGCCTGAACAAATGTCGCACGTTTGACGTCAGGGCAGATTCATATTTTTTGGCGCAGACAGTGACGTTTTAAAACACAAAACCTCAGTTATCTCTGTCCGCACAAACAGGCATAAACAGAGTTTTCAAAAATCTTCACTTTGGCCGGAGTTTTCCCTGAATACTCGTTTCTGATGCGTGTTTGTGTGGACGACAGGTCAAAACGCAGCAAAACACCTTCGGTTTATCAGATCCCCGTGTGGACAAGGCCTGAGATATTAAGGTTTTCATAAACAAATTCAAAGTTCTTCAAAAACCCTCAGAATAATGTAGGTTTTATAGGCGTTTTTTGCAGGTGTTTTAGGTGTAAATAGGTTAAGACCACAGGCTCACTTCCTGTTTGGAACACGGCGGCTAGCGGCTTAGCTATGTCCATTTATATACAGTCTATGTTTAAAACTGCCATTCACATTTACTACTTTAGGGTCGATCTTAATGGTGCACTGTGTGACCTTTTAGTTGGGATCTGTCTCCTGTTTCTATGGATATGTCAGTGCTCTGTCTGAAATGTTTCATAGTGTGACATTAGACAGATCAACCTTACATTTATCCAATTATTTATTATAATAAATAATAATATATATTATTTCAATTTTATAGCTAAAAAATACCTAGACAAACAGGGGTTCTGACTCCATGAAGATAGAAAGATTTAATACTGTTCCATTTCATTGAAGAGTTAGGAAACATTCACTTTCTGCATTAAAAAACATTTAGCATTTAGTTTGAACTCAAACCTTTTCACTCTCCTGCACATCACATCTCTGTACAAACTGAACAAACAGGAAAAAACCTCAAATTGCTTCGTTTACTAAAATAAACCTTTAACCATTTGGACTCCAGACCTCAGCCGGAATGGGGAACTGCTCTGCCTTAAACAACCTCTATTTGTTTAGTATTTTCTGATGCGGAAAGGCCCAGTGGTTCATTATTATTTATGCACTTCAAACACGTCCCATTTCCTCGCACTGCCCTGACCACACAGACCACGGAAGAATCCAGCCTGGGTTTGGCTTACGATTCAGGCCCAAAAAGGTTGAGTGAAGCTGCCGTGGAAAGACCCAGCAGAGGTACAAATAGCTGTGGTGCATAGAAAAAAGTCAAAGCCAAATACTGGATGTACAGACTGTGCCATTCTGAGTTATATGGAGCTGTTTACACAGAAATCTGCATATGAAAACATTACTGACACTTTGGAACTGGGGCTGTGACGCTACAATAGATGAGATGATTTGTGAAACTTACAGTAGTGACCAGATTTTCATAATTATGCATCATTAAGGAAAAGTCTTCTGCACTTAGCCCATTCATGACTTATTCATGACGAACTTGTGAGTCAGTCTAGTCGCATTTTCTTTGTGTTTTGGTCATTGTTAAGCAGCTTTTCTGTATTTTACCTAAACAAATGACAATGTTTGCCTCTCTTTACTGTTGACAGGGATCAGATTGGTCAAAAACAGGGACACCTGGCACCCTTCTTGTATAAAACTGGAACAAATCACTGGTTTTGTATGAATCTGCTGGGACAGGGGACACAGGGCTTAGAACTGGGACTGTCCCGGGTAAATAGGGACGTCTGGTCACCCTAATTTACAGTCACAACCTAGGTGGCATTAGACAACAATTTTTCTGTTAGTCACGGTCACCTTTTTGTTGAAAATCAAACTAAACAGGACCATGAACACTCGTATTGATCACAGGCTCCTGAAAATGTGCTCTTTAAATCCATTTTATGTGGAAGGAGTTTTGAGACAGTGTTAGCTAAAGTGAGCATGAGACAGTGTTAGCTAAAGTGAGCATGAGACAGTGTTAGCTAAAGTGAGCATGAGACAGTGTTAGCTAAAGTGAGCATGAGACAGTGTTAGCTAAAGTGAGCATGAGACAGTGTTAGCTAAAGTGAGCATGAGACAGTGTTAGCTAAAGTGAGTATGAGACAGTGTTAGCTAAAGTGAGCATGAGACAGTGTTAGCTAAAGTGAGCATGAGACAGTGTTAGCTAAAGTGAGTATGAGACAGTGTTAGCTAAAGTGACCATGAGACAGTGTTAGCTAAAGTGAGCATGAGACAGTGTTAGCTAAAGTGAGCATGAGACAGTGTTAGCTAAAGTGAGTATGAGACAGTGTTAGCTAAAGTGAGCATGAGACAGTGTTAGCTAAAGTGAGCATGAGACAGTGTTAGCTAAAGTGAGCATGAGACAGTGTTAGCTAAAGTGAGTATGAGACAGTGTTAGCTAAAGTGTGCATGAGACAGTGTTAGCTAAAGTGAGCATGAGACAGTGTTAGCTAAAGTGAGCATGAGACAGTGTTAGCTAAAGTGAGTATGAGACAGTGTTAGCTAAAGTGAGCATGAGACAGTGTTAGCTAAAGTGAGTATGAGACAGTGTTAGCTAAAGTGTGCATTAATTGTGTCACCATAGTAACTGATGGACAAGGCCCTAAACCTGTTTAAAATCACCCGTAAAAATATATATCGTTTTTTAAATGACCGTATTTTCTGGACTACAAGTCTCTCCAGAGTATAAATCACACCAGCCAAAAAATGCACAATGAAGAAGAAAAGTAACATATAATTAGAGCTGCATTATAAGTTGCAATTTTTTTTTTGGGAGGGGGGGGATTTATTTTATAAAATCTGAGACCAAGAACAGACATTTCAACACGTCAAACTGTCGACCTCGGCGTGGAAATCAGCTTCAGTTTCTGGGACGTCGTTGTCGGTCTTCTGATAGAAATGGTTCTGTTGCATGAAGCAGGAACAGCTTTTTTTTGTTTTCTTTGTGTCAGTTCAAGTATCCTCCACTTTTCATCAGTCTCTTACAAGTTTCTCTCTCACTCCAAACTTTCTTTCTGCTGCTCGATTACTGTTTTCTGCTGAATATTTCACTACTTGGAGCTTGTAATTCACAGAATATGATTTTCTTTTCAGGGGCATTTGTGTTCAGTCTTTCTCAGTTGTCTTTATAGGTTTATTTTAAACTTTAGATTGGTGCAGGAGTAATGGGAGTCGCAGATACTGGCACATAAGCCTAGAGCGCCCCCTCGAGGCTGTCAGTGTGAAAATAACCAACATGTGAAATGATATATTTTATATACAAGTCGCACCTGAGTATAAGTCGCCCACCACCAAACCAAGAAAAGATATGGTAAAAAAACAAAAACAAAACATACATTTATACCATACATTTATATTATACCCTTTATACCAACATTTCAGGTAAAACAATCACATTTTCATGAAACAATAACGTGACAGACCCCTCACCAGAAAAGTCTTTTCTGATCTGTTATATGTTATGTTATATGTGTTTTTTCTAACATGGTTTAAAACTCACAAGAATCAATTCTGTGTAATATAGAAGCTTTAAGTTGAGCTAAAGTCCAATTTCCCAGCCCATGTGAAGCTCTGATGCCTTCATACTCTGTGGGTGTGACATAAATAGTGCTAATGGTTCCCAGACACAGGGGACCCCAGCGTTTGGCCTGAGACGTGAGGGAGCCCCTTTGTGGTCAGGACTATGGCTGGTCCAGGATACGAGGATCAGATTTCAAACAAGACGCCTCCTCTCTCAGTCCCACCATCATGAAGGTTTAACATGAAGGAGTCTGAACGACAGAGACCCATGGACCATGTGCGGAGGTGAGGCTAATGCACAGATTTCTCATTCGCATTTTGAAAGGCCAATATGATGCTGTTTTCTGACCTATGTTCTGACATCGTTTCTTCATCACAAACAGACCTGGAGTTTTGTTTCATTGATGTTTAAAAGTGCACTGCACAACTTTTCTCCTGAAGGGTCCATCACCTGCACGGATATGAACTGCAAACAACTAAATCTAGTCAAGCTAAAGTGACAGGAATTCAGAAAGTTTTACCATGTTTTGAGTAAATTTCACTTGACACGTAAAATGATCTGCCAGTGGAACAAGACTTTTTCTACTTAAAATATGAAAATACATCTGGCTGCATTTAAAATAAGAAAAACAACTTTTGCACTTAAAATAAGAAACAAAATCTAATTTTGCTTGAATTAAGAAAAACACACTTCCACTGGCAGATCATTTTACTCGTCAAGTTGAATCTGCCCAAATAAAGTAAAATATAAATGTTTCCTGAGGCTGTCAGATTTTTGAATGGTGCACACTGACTTCCTGCTTAGACTCTCCATCAGCCACTGTGGAAGTTTAACTTGTACTCGTCTGTTGAAACTGCTAAATTCTCTTCATGCACTTTTAATATTGCTTATTTATCATCGTTTTTATCCCTCTTGGTCAATGGGCCTCAGGGAGCACATTTCGTTCAGTCATGTGTTTCTTTTGCTTGAATGACAAATGAAGAACCTTGAACCTTAATTTAAGTCATTTTAACTTACCGAGATATTGTTTTTTTCCCAGTGTGTTATTGCTTTGCCGGGAATGTCCCATGGTATGACTTTAAATATTTATTCATTACAGGTGTTTTTATATCTCAAAAATACAATAATTCCTTCACAGATCTGAAATATGAGCTGCTTGTCTCACTTGTGATGGATACAATAGGTTTAGTCTATAGTGTAGAACAGGTGCTCGGGTGAGCGACCTGTACAAAATCAAAACTCCTTTACAAAATGAAAACTCCTTTACAAAATGAAAACTCCAGAGCTGCTCATTTATTGGCCTCAGTCAAATCGAGTGTTGTATTTTTCAGACTATAAGTTTCACTTTTTTCAGGGTTTGGGTCCTGCGACTTATATATTACATTTTTTACACTCACAGCCCATAGACCAAATATATGAATCATATATATGAATAAAGAAAAATTAAAAAACCGTTATGTTTTTTCATTTTGGTTTTGGACACAAATCATAATCGTTTTCTTATTTCTGGTTCTATATTGAAACCTGGATTCTTCTCTATTGGGTTGTTTTTATTATTATAACTTCTATAACTCGTTTTTGGTCTCTGATTTTATCAAATTAGTTTCCCCCAAAAAGTGCGACTTACAGTCCGGTGAGACTTATACATGTTTTTTTTTCTTCTTCATTTTTTGGCTGGAGCGACTTATAATCCGAAAAATACAGTATACATAAGAGCCACGGCAAGACTTAGATTATTTATGAGTGAGAATATTTATTTATGAGTGCACAAAGTCAGGCCTCAAAATGGTTTAGAATAATAATCAGCATTTAATGCATCACATTTGAGTGCGTGTAATACGTGTGATTCAGAAACCCCTTTAACCTCCTGAGACCCTGTGGCCTCATACTTGGACATTACATTTTTGCCTATTCGCACCTTTATTTTCAATTATTTTAAACTTTCACCTGTAATCAACTAAAAACCTCTACAGCAGCTCCCGAAAGTAAAAAAAACTGCATGGTAAAGTTTAGATGCAAAATTTATGAATAAAACCAATGTATTTATGTACAATAATGTCTCTTCATGTATCTTCATGTAACTTAATTTGGCATTAAAATTTGACCCATTTTATTGCCACAGCAGACGAGAGCATCAGGAAATGTCCTCGTCTGAAGACATTGGGACTGTGTTATATTATTGATTGTACATGTTGTTAGGTAAACTTGGGAATATTTAGATGAGTTTACAGTTATAAATTGCTGGACGTTTCTGCTGCTATAGGGAAACTGCTGCCTGTCTCCACTTTTGCACCTCTACTTTTTTTGTAACGATTGAAAACCAGAAAAAATTAAAACTGTGGACCACATTTTCAGGCCTTTTTGTGTGTTTTTAACCTCACTCACTGAACCCCAACCCGCTCACGCTCGACCTCGTCACATTTGGCAGGTTTAGGGCTTGAAATAAACAGCTAATTGCTGTTTTTTTTTTTTGTAATTTATTTATATATTTTAATGCTTTTACATTTTTTAACCAATGGTGTCATACAGAAGACTTACTTAGTAGGTCCTACTTATCCCAAATAGCAAGAAGAAATGAAAAATGGACACCAGACAAAAGCTCGGGTCTCAGGAGGTTAAAGGAGGTGGAGATCGACTGGTTGTTCCCAAGCTACAGGCTGGACACCTCTGGTGTAGAACATTCTAGACAAAGCAACAACATCAGGTGGCAGACCCTCCACTAGAAATACACATTGGACCTTACTGAACATACAAGTCCTGCATATTTAGGCTGAGTTCTTCACTCAAACAGAAAACACTCTGTTCCACATTGTGATGTCATGTGGTTATACAGGAAGTGCTCCACTGTCTTTTTAAACTCCATAAACTCCAAACACCTTCACTAGAAACATGTGGATCATTTCAGCCCATTGAATTGCCAATCTCTACTGAACAAAAGGTAAAAGGAGATGTTAAAACTACCACTTCATGACATCACAAGGTGGAACAGAGCATTTTGACTAATAATAAAGGGTCACTCGTGAAACAAAACACAGCTCCAGGTCTGTTTTTGATTAGGTAACAACATTATAACTCAGCTTAAAGATAAGAAGAGTCCATTTTGCGTAATATTAGACCTTTAAGCCACATCACTGCAGATTGTAATAACCATTTGTCCAAAAAGTCAGGATAATATAGAGGATTTGTTGATGAAAACGGTCAAGGTAAAACCAAAGCTTAAGGTAACGATGTGCTCAAAAGCAAATGGGACGTAATTTTAGAAGCATTTTGTTCGGCTCTACACCATCTGTGGCAAATTACTGCCAAAAAATCTACAAAAACAGAACTACTTTGACATCAAGGCTTTAACTTTAGGATATGAAGGAAATCCTCTGTTTGCCCGTAATTGTTAAGCTGCTGAGGATATACAGAGAAATTGGGGAAGAAAATATTTTGTTTTTCAGTCTCTTACCAGCCAAATTCAGAAGATGTGAGTTGTTCTGGTTCCAGTAGATCCCAGAAAAATAGATGTACACGAGACAATATAGAAACCAGTATTGAAAATAAGACACAAATTTGATCTTATTATCTTATCCTGAAAGTAAAAACTGGATGCAGGTCTTATTATTGTGTGAGTGACATGTTTGGAGGATTATGAGCCTAATCTACAGACACAGACCCCGTTCTGTGCTGTGCTGTCCCATCAATAATCAGCCAAAGGGTTTTTCTCTCACACCGGTGATACTGGGTGATGAGCTCCTGCTGCCCCCACAGCTGCCCTGAGGCAAACTGACCAAGACAGCGAAGGATGTGATTGACAGGTGGATTAACCAATCAGAGAGACTCATGCTAAAAACCACAGTCTGTATAAAGAAGTGGACTAATGGAGTGTGACGAAACGAAATGAAGCAAAGAGCAGCAAATTTGGAGCCACGTCCATATTAAGAATAGAAATGTGTGAAATAGAAACATCAGGATCATGTAGATGGGTTAATACGAACATTTTAAGACCAAAATGACAATGCTCACTGTAGTAGTTCGAGAGGGGCGATAATATTCCAATATAAAGTCAGTTAGAGCCAGAGTCAGAAGGAGCCTGAAGTGCCCCATGTTCACTTGGAGCACTGCAGCTGTTTCGTTAGTTATGTCCATTTATATGTATAGACTATGGTCAAAAACAACATAAAGGACTGAAGAAGAGCCCAGACAATTGAAGCACCAAACTATTACTCAGCTCAGGTTAAAAAAGTGATATATTTGGTTCGGAATGATATGAGAATTTTCGTGAGCGAATGTCTTCCGCATTTGGTTGGATCGTCTCAAGTTTGGGCAGAAGTTTTTGGTCCGGTCTGTGGTCCGGTTCTAGACCCTTCTGCATTTGATCAGAATGGAGAATAGACTGGCTGGTCCTTCTTTAGGGCGGGATATGTTTTTAGGTGGAATACAAAAGGGTGAATTGTCTAATGGTTAAGCTGTTCCCAGGCAAAATATTATAACTATTCATAAAATGTGGTTTAAGAAAAAAGTGAAAGTCAAATTAGAGACAAAATGGTAGTTTTTGGGTGGATGTATTTTTTTGGAACTGTAGTCATTAGAGGTGTAACAATATCCAAGTCTCACAATATGATATCGTCACGGTATGAACCT
Source organism: Odontamblyopus rebecca (assembly GCA_030686955.1). NCBI lineage: Eukaryota > Metazoa > Chordata > Actinopteri > Gobiiformes > Gobiidae > Odontamblyopus > Odontamblyopus rebecca. The sequence continues at coordinate 34,236,321 of CM060673.1, forward strand.
CACGGTACGATATTTATTGCGATATCGTGGGAAAGCTCACGATATTACGATATTCTACAGAATAACAAGACTGACTCTAAAATGCTTTGACCAGTCATTTGGTACATTTATTGTCATTAGGGATGGAACAATATCCAAATCTCTCTGTACGATATTTTCACCATAAACATCTCACTGGACCAGATTTTGTGGAGGAACAAAACTGTGAATCTGCTCCTTTTTCCTCTAAAAATGCTTCACAAGACTTAACCCAAAGAATGAAGATGTAAAAGTGCTTAGAACAGTTATTTCTTCATGTCGTCTGCACTGAAACGGAGCAAAGGATCATGGTCTATGTAGTTCCCTCTGTTTTAAGCAGAGACTTGGGATTCGATATATTGTGATGGTCCAGGATATTATTGTGAGGCCTCTGGCGATACGATATCACCAGATTTCAGTTATTGTTACACCTCTAATAGCCAGACCTTAAACCCTTCTATTTCACTCAGCTCATTTGCAAAGATACAAGGAGAACAGCTCAGTGTGTGAGTCTCTGTGGGACTTTTGTCGGGAACATTTTGCAGGTAAAACCACAGTGACTCTGCTCCTCTCAAAGTCACCGTGTCCCAGTTTGAACACACCTGGCTGTACTTCACATGAGGAGACACTTACAGCTTGAGACAGATAGTCTTGGGAGCGCACCAGGCTCCGGATGATCTCCGCTTGGCTGAGGTTGCTATGGAAACCCGCAGCGGCGGCGGTCGTCACGTTGGGGCAGTGTTTTCGGGTGTGGGCGCTGGCAACGATCTGGCCCTGGATCGCCGCGCCGACCAGAGTCCCCATCACCTCCATCGTCATTCCTGGCAATAACAAACATGGTATTTAAAGGTGCACTGTGTAACTTTTCACCACATACATCCACGTTTCCCTGGTGATGTTGCCATGAATTCAAAGTATGGACCTACGTATCTATCTTTCATTAGTCTTGAAGGTAGTGATAGCAATACTTATTATATTTATGCGCACAGTGACTACAGTTTTATCAATAAATAGCAATTCTTGGAGAAATTTGAACATTTGTACATGTTGAGAATCAATATATTGATATTTGGTCATTTCTCTAACGACTCCTATGTACCTCTACAGGACTAAGAGGCCTGTATCTGTACTGTTCGTATATTTTAGTGACTTGGTTTGGGGTGGGGACTGGTTATTAAAGAAATGTTTATTTGATTTGATCTGTGAACGGAGCAGAGTTTATGAGATTTAACTTCTTCCTGTTCCTTCCGTTCATGCAGCAAAGGCAAATAATGGTTAGAGTACTGTATGTGTTTATGTTCATTGTCAGATTTTTTGTTGTTCTCTTTAAATTGATGCCAACAAAATAACAGCATGAGCATTAAATAAAATAAAAAAAATTATGGATGCACCTTTTTCAGTTTCGATACCGATTCCCCTACTACAGCTGCCAATCAACCCATACCAGCGCAATAAGAAATAATCCCTATTAAACTAAAATGAAATAAGACTAAACCAATCAAAATAGTCCCATAACATCAACTTATATGCACAGTCTGGATCCCGAATTTGGAAACCAGGATCGGATCCTGCAAAATTTTCAGTATCTGCAACTCCAGTGCATTATACTTTCATTACTATTATACCAGCGTTACCCACAGGTTTATACTGAGACTATGGTGGCACCATTGACCTACATTTGTGTCATTTTATTCAGTACCAATACTAGTACATGGAGAATAATGTGACGTTTTGGCTCTGCTGATAAAAACATGAGGGAGGGAGGGTTTGCTAAATGCTTTCCTTGAAGATGTTATTGTACAGTAGTAGAGTATTAAGCCATTTTATACTCATGAAGACCAAAACAGACCAAGTTACAGGTCAGATCTGTGGAGAGACGACTCCGCTCACAGTCAAAATGTTTGTTGTAAGGTAGAGACGTTTAAAGTCATACTGTGGAACATTCCAGCCAGAGCAATGACATATCCCTAGAAACAAGCAGATGACAAAACCCCCAACCAAAAAGTTACATAGGGCACCTTTAAGACAATACCACAGGCTTCAGGCATTGTTTGCATTTTTGTCATAATATTTTTAGGCTAAGGGATAAAAATGTATCAGTTAAAAAAATCCTCTGTTATTGGGAATTACAGGATATGTAATAAGGATTTTCAATAGACAAATTCTAGAACATAAAAAATAGGTTTAATATTAAACTTTTTCAAATATTTCCAGTGTCAGGAGCATAAATCTGTGTTTAACATTTATATGAAGCATTTTTAGTGTAAAATGTCATGTGGTGCGACTGAGAATAAAATGGTTTTATTTTCTAAAACATGGTTGGGATTAATGTAAGTTCTGAGTAATATGAAGTGTAGAGAAACAAACTGTTGGCGTTTCTTTGAATGCAGATTGATGACTGGTGAGGGGTGTTGTTCTTCGTCGGGTTTCTTACTCTCTATTATTATTTTTCATTGCAAACAATAGCGATTTTGAGGGTCTGAACATCGTCGGAAAGTCCCCATACTGGGAATCCGATCAACCGGTTGGAGCCGTGATAGAGAATATTGGATTGATCGGCCATATTGGATCAAAAATTTGCCGCTGTTTTGACTGCGTGTTTGCAAAACGATTCATGTTGGTTTTTAGTCCAAATAAGCTCAGTTTTGACATGCCACATCTACAGACACGGGTCCTCACAAAACTTATACGTTTTGGATCCTCCTCACGGTTCGTCCGTAGCACGTCGGCAAATAACACCTTCATTTCCTATTTCTTTGATGACCTCATGGCCACAGGCTTTGGCCTAGAGATTCACCCAAGTCGACTTTGTCTGTTATTCAAATTCCAGCCATAGAATTCCTGCTGTTATTAGTTGCACAACACGGTCACACCACATGACATTTGAACACTTTAAGTACAAAAACATGCAGAATAACTCATGACTTCTGAAAAAATTATTTGGTTCCCTGGAGGTCAGAGGTGCTACAGAAATGTGGTGAATTATTATGAAATTTGAACCTTTTTAACTGAGGAAATTGCAATAGGACAGCATCACTGACCCATATACAATCTTGTTTTACACATATATTTGTACATATATCACAGTCTTGTTCTTACTGTAGGCAGTGGCTGAGTCTCTCTCCTTCTGCTCTGTGCTCAGAAACATGGTGAGGGCTGAATAAGGCACGTGGAAGCACTGGAAAGAGAAAAAAACAAGAGAAATTGAGTTTACTTGAGATACATTTTTATTTTTGACGGTCCCATGCAGACGTCCAAAGCTCCAGGATGCCTCTAATCCGCCCTCCACCAGGGGAAACACAGCTATAGCATGTTTATATATATCTATCAAACAGCAATCTCGGCACTTTCCAGGCCATTCGTGCTGGTCTCAGCTCTCTGTCTCTCTCCTCACCACCTATCCCAGAGAATGGACCATATCCGCCCTCACTTTGTAATTTACCGCTGCAGCCTGTGGCCAAACGGCACGACAAAAATACACTGGCCATGAAAAGTACACGCGCACGTCATTGATGCAGCCGTGTTAGCGTGCGATTGTTTACTGGAGAAAACGCTGGGACATGCGTTAATGTACCGCGGATTGATTTGAAGGTTCACTGTGTGTAACCTTTCACGGAGGAGGGTGCGCCATCTGCTTGTTTCCATGGTGATGTTGTTGCTTTGTCTGGAATGTCCCCAGTATGGCATTAAAAGTGAGCTGCATAATATTTCTAGTAGTGGGTCCCGGTTTGTCTCCGTGGAAATGCGATTACTTTGTCTAGAATGTTCCGCAATATTTATTAAACCTGTCTATCATGAGGGAGACGCTGCATTACAGTTCAGATCTGTGAAGAGGCGTCCCTACTGACAGAAGGAATGTATTTTCAAGCAATAGAAACACTTTTAATGAAGAAATGCAAGATGGATATGTTTAAAGTCAGACCATGGGACATTCCAGGGAAAGCAATCACATTTTCATGGAGACAAACTTTTTGGCTCGTGGGCCACAGAGGGTTCTAAAACATGATGGAAGAGCCGGACCAGGAGCAAAAGATGTGTTCAACTTTGAAAGAAAAACTCTAGTCTATCAAGATCCAGATCTGAAGGTCTCGGCATCTCAAGAAATGACTTATGAAGATCACATTTACGAGATTCAAATGTGAAAACACCAGTCTTCAAAATGAAATCTCATGCCTGGAAGATGAAATGATCCAAAATGAGAGAAATGAAGCTTATGAAAGAGAGACCTTTGAAAACCTTGAAAGAGAAAATCTGAAGTTGTAGAAGAGCAGCAGTTCAAGTTGGAGACACAAGTTTTGCTCATAATGAGGGAAATATAAGAAATCGGAAAACACCAGTCTTCAAACTAAAATTTCACATCTGGAATATCAAATGCAAATCCAAAATGAGGAAAATGAAACTCATGAAAGAGAGACCTTTGAAAGAGAAATGTTCAAAGTTGTGGACGAGCTGGAGGACAAGTTGGAGGAACAATTAATGCAAAGTTTGGATTTTAAAGAGGAAATTGAACTCAAATCAGAAAACACCAGTCTTCAAACTAAAATGTCACGTTTGACAGATCAAATCATAATCCAAAATGAAAATGAGATGTGCTAGAGAGACCTCGGCAGACGTTGAACATCCACTGATTATATGGGATTTCTGGACGTCTAAAATCATTTAAATGACATGTAAAACTCTCACCTGTCTTTACGAGACAGGTGAGAGTTTAGGAAATGGCTTAAGGAGGTTTTGGAACTGACACAAATCTTCTATGTCCAGAAAACAACAACACCACAAACATTATTATATGCATACGAGAAAAAGAAAAACAAACCTGCCCTTGGGCAAGACACTTGCCACTTCCAATCACTCCCTGAGTGGTTGGAAGTGACGTTGATGCGGATGTGGCAATTTTTTCTGATTCTCATCATCATTTAAATGACATGTAAAATTCAAAACCTAATGTGGGCAGTCAGCGAGACCCTGATCAGAAAAAACTCCAATGAGTTTTGCTGTTTACATGTTATTTTAATAGTCTTATAACTCCAGAAATCTGATGATAATCCGATTTTGCTGCATGAAGGGATAATGGGGAGTGGAGGGGGGTCTCCAAATGTTTAAATCATGTCAAGATTAACCTGATCCTTGAAGCTAGTTCATGAACTAGTTTGGAGGATTGGAAAATAAATTAATCATTAATAAAATGCCATTTAATTCAAATATTGACTCTGATTTTGTGTTTATGTTCAAGTCCCTGTATTATGTATGTGTATGTATGTGTATGTATGTGTATGTATGTGTATGTGTGTGTATGTATGTGTATGTATGTGTATGTATGTGTATGTATGTGTATGTATGTGTATGTATGTGTATGTATGTGTATGTATGTGTATGTATGTGTATGTATGTATGTGTATGTATGTATGTATGTATGTGTATGTATGTGTATGTATGTGTATGTATGTATGTGTATGTATGTGTATGTATGTGTATGTATGTGTATGTATGTGTATGTATGTGTATGTATGTGTATGTATGTGTATGTATGTGTATGTGTGTGTATGTGTATGTGTATGTATGTATTATGTATGTGTATTAGTGTTTACTCAATAACATGGGTTTTTATTGACTTCAAAACTTGCATTGTTACTGTGAGTGGGCTCGCCTCTCCACAGATCTGACATGTAACGTAGCCCTATGGTGTCACCTGCTGTCTCCATTATTCTTATTTATAAGCATAATGCTGTACTGTGTAACATTCCAGGCAACATCTCCATAGAGAGAAGCTGGTGATGGACCCTCCACCAAAAGTTCGTCATTGCCTCTTTAAACCTGCTTTACAATTAGGGCTGTGCAAAAGTATCAGAATATCGATATATCGTGATACTAAATCTGGTGATACAGTACCGTATGTATTCCCGTTATCTGCGGTGCTCCATCCATATGTCACCAAGAGGATTTTTTACTATGTTCTTTTTTTTGTGACCGAACTACAGTTGTGTTGCTTATTTAGTGAAAGGAAACAAGTTTATGTGATATACTTGACATATTCACTGTTTTCATGACTGATATCGATGGATTTCATATTAACTTTGCGCAAGAAGTGGTTTAACAAAGAAATATTTATGCTAAAATGTCCAGTGCTTAACCAGTTTATTAGACCACCCCCAGTATCAGGTGTGTGCCACGGCGGTGTTTCTGTTCACCAAAATATCTTTTTATATTTCTAGAATGGTTCATCCGACAGTATGTGCAAAATCTTTTTATCAAAACCATATTTTTAATGCTAAAATAGAACTCCTGTTGCTGTCCATACATTTTCAAGTTTAATGCTTTCCAAAAATGACACCAAAGTCTCATCCAAAGTCTGTGGGAACAGCTGAAACTATTTGGACTCAATAACAGAAGAGACTTTGCAAAACGACATAAAAACAAAGCAGCGATAATGCAGCTGTGACCTGTGCCAAAGAAGCTCACACCAAATATTCACATTTTTGGTTATTATTTGTCCAAAAGGACTATTTTCTTATTTCAGTTGCTCATTTTCTTAATGAATAACAATGAAATGGTTAATTTGAAACATGTTTTTGATAAACTATGAAGTTATTGATGGTTTCTTATTTTCATGACATGTGATTTATAAATGTGTTAACTGTATTTGGTTCTTAAGGACAATCAATAAAAGAATAAAAAACAAGTAATATACCATGTCACATGATCACATGTATTACCACATGGTGATAAGATGGCGTCCTGAGCTCAGTGTGGAGTATCGGCTCCTGAGGGACCCTGTGATTCCCATTGACAGTTTGTTTACAGTGGCTCATCTGTTCTGTGCCTTAAAGTGGACCCAGCCCAACATCTGGCCCGTCTCAAGAGCTTCACACAAACACCAGACAATGAGCTAAAAGTGGTAAGTGACATTTAGCTGCAGAGAGGTTCCTGGCAGAAGGCGCTGTGTATTTACTGAGGAGTGAGAATGACTGGTCCTGACGCCGGCCAAACCTGCGGTACAGAGGTTTACGATACGGCAAAGACAAAAATAAGCAACAACTATGTGATGACGAGCAGGGGGAACATTTGTGTTTTCATGAACAAGCAAGAATTCAGTTAGAAGGACTAAACCAGGACTAAACAGGGACTAAACAGGGACTAAAAATTAGGACTAAACTAGGACTAAACCAGCATTAAACCAGGATTGAACCAGGACTAAACCAGCATTAAACCAGGACTGAACCAGGACTAAACCAGCATTAAAACAGGATTAAACCAGGACTAAACCAGCATTAAAACAGGATTAAACCAGGATTAAACCAGCATTAAACCAGGACTGAACCAGGACTAAACCAGCATTAAACCAGGACTGAACCAGGACTAAACCAGCATTAAAACAGGATTAAACCAGGATTAAACCAGCATTAAACCAGGATTAAACCAGGACTAAACCAGCATTAAAACAGGACTAAACAAGGACTAAACCAGCACTAAACCAGCATTAAACCAGGATTAAACCAGGACTAAACCAGCATTAAACCAGGATTAAACCAGGACTGAACCAGGGCTAAACCAGGACTAAACCATGATTAAACCAGGACTAAACAAGCTTTAAACCAGGATTAAACTAGGACTAAACCAGCACTAAACCAGCATTAAACCAGGATTAAACCAGGACTAAACCAGCATTAAAACAGGACTAAACAAGGACTAAACCAGCACTAAACCAGGACTAAACCAGGATTAAACCAGCATTAAACCAGGACTGAACCAGGGCTAAACCAGGACTAAACCAGGATTAAACCAGGACTAAACCAGCATTAAACCAGGACTGAACCAGGACTAAACCAGCATTAAAACAGGATTAAACCAGGATTAAACCAGCATTAAACCAGGACTGAACCAGGACTAAACCAGCATTAAACCAGGACTGAACCAGGACTAAACCAGCATTAAAACAGGATTAAACCAGGATTAAACCAGCATTAAACCAGGATTAAACCAGGACTAAACCAGCATTAAAACAGGACTAAACAAGGACTAAACCAGCACTAAACCAGCATTAAACCAGGATTAAACCAGGACTAAACCAGCATTAAACCAGGATTAAACCAGGACTGAACCAGGGCTAAACCAGGACTAAACCAGGATTAAACCAGGACTAAACCAGCGTTAAACCAGGACTAAACTAGGACTAAACCAGCACTAAACCAGCATTAAACCAGGATTAAACCAGGACTAAACCAGCATTAAAACAGGACTAAACAAGGACTAAACCAGCACTAAACCAGCATTAAACCAGGATTAAACCAGCATTAAACCAGGACTGAACCAGGGCTAAACCAGGACTAAACCAGGATTAAACCAGGACTAAACCAGCGTTAAACCAGGACTAAACTAGGACTAAACCAGCACTAAACCAGCGTTAAAACAGGACTAAACAAGGACTAAACCAGCATCAAACCAGCATTAAACCAGGATTAAACCAGGACTAAACTAAGACTAAACCAGGACCTAAACCTAAATAATGACTTTAAGAACCTAAATGACAAAAACAAACCTGGAGTTGTTTTGTTTCATTCACACATGTTTAATCCTTTATCTAACTACATCTCCAAAGCTCAAAATACTCTGCTCCACCTTGTGATGTCATGCAGTTGTAGTTTTCAGTTATCATTCAGTAAAGATGGGCAATTCCAGGGCTGAAATGATCCAAATGATACTAGTGAAGGTGTGTGGAGTTTAAAAACACAGTGGAGCTAAATCTGCAGGGTCTGTTTGTGATGAGGAAACTACATCAGAACTACAGCAGAAGAAAGTCGAGGAGTTTTGCCTGGAATATTACAGTATGACTTAAGTATTTCCACAGTTACAAGTCAGATCTGTGAAGAGGCAATCCAACAATCCAATCCCCACAGGAAGAATTCATATTTTGCAGAGTATTATAATAAAATCCACTGTGACTGAACACATGCATCATGGTCAATATGATTAATGACACACTGTGGAACATACCCGACATCTCCATGGAGACGAGCACAGTGGAGGAGATGATAAATGGGATTGTACAGATATGAAGAGGAGCCGTATGTAACGTAGTACTACTATTAATACTACTACTACTACTACTTCTACTACTGCTACTACTGCTACTACTACTACTACTGCTACTACTACTACTACTGCTGCTACTACTACTACTACTGCTACTACTACTACTACTACTGCTACTACTGCTACTGCTGCTACTGCTACTACTACTACTACTACTACTACTACTACTACTACTACTACTACTACTACTACTACTGCTACTACTGCCACTGCCACTGCCGCTGCTGCTGCTGCTGCTGCTGCTGCTGCTGCTGCTGCTGCTGCTGCTGCTACTACTACTACTACTACTACTACTACTACTACTACTACTGCTGCTACTACTGCTTCTACTACTACTATTGCTACTACTGCTTCTACTACTACTATTACTTCTACTGCTGCTACTACTATTATTACTACTACTACTACTACCACTACTACTATAACTGCTACTACTGCTACTACTACTACTACTACTACTACTACTGCTACTACTACTACTACTACTACTACTACTACTGCTAATGCTACTACTACTGCTACTGCTAGTACTACTACTACTACTACTACTCCTACTACTCCTACTACTACTACTACTACTGCTACTTCTACTACTACTACTACTACTGCTAATGCTACTACTACTGCTACTACTAGTACTACTACTACTACTACTCCTACTACTACTGCTACTACTAGTACTACTACTACTACTACTCCTACTACTACTGCTACTACTACTGCTGCTACTACTACAACTACTACTTCTACTACTACTACTACTGAACTATATAAAAAGCAGTGAAAAGGCAACACATTAGACTAAAACACTTCTAGATGCGGTGCTATTACTACTACTACCAGACTTTCCCTCAGGATCTATAAAGTATCTCTAGTACTACGATTACTACAACTACTTTTATTACTACTACTACTAAACTATGGTAAAAGCAGAGTAAAAACCCTTGTATGTGCTGTGGAAAGTTGGCATGGTGTAAATGTCACCTTCCCCCTTCATTTCATTCACAACCTTCTTCTCTTTGCTTCTGCAGTTACATAACACACTGAGTAAGGGACTCTGTATATTTAAAGTCCCAAATTACACATTTATTCTTGAGAGCTTCAAGTCTCCTCAAGAACAGACCTGGAGTTGTGTTTTGTTTCATGATTAAATAATAGCGTAATATGGGCCTTTTTCTTTCCAGAGAGAAGAACTATAACCTCCCCTCTGCTGTGTGTAAAGTCCCATCGCATCATTTTCCTGAAGCGTGAGGTGCTGTGCATAAGGAAGGAGGACACAGCTTTGTACTTACGGTGATCAGGGTCTGGTACAGGCAGTAGAATCCCAGATACCAGATAAAACGGCAGTTAAGGAACGGAGGGACGAACCAGAGGTAGAAGTAAGCGATTATTAGGAATGGTGTGCAGCCGATCATCCTGGAAAAGAGAGAAGAGAAAGAAATCATGTTAACATGATTTACTGTCCCTCCTGTGGGCTCACCACCCACAGAGGGGTTCATGACAGGGTGAGGTGCTATGAGGATTGGGCAGCAAACTGCATCCGCCACCCAGCCGGACTAAGCGAGAGAAGATGGATGGATGGATGATTTACTGTTTTTTCATTAAAGGTCCTATATGAGCTTTAAGTCAGATTCTAATGTTGTTACGTCCTCAAAAACAGACCTGGAGTTGTGTTTTGTTTCATTCACACATGTTTAAAATAAAAATCCTGCATATTTAGTCGGGATGTAATGATATCCAAGTCTCATGATAGGAAATCGTCACAGTATGAACCACACGGTACGATATTTATTGTAATATCGTGGGAAAGTTCACGATATGACGATATTCTACATAATAACAAGACTGACTCTAAAATGCTTTGACCAGTCATTTGGTACAACATTTATTATCATTAGAGATGGAACGAGATCCAAATCTCTCTGTACGATATTTTCACCATAAACATCTCACTGGACCAGATTTATTACAATATTTTGTGGAGATTCACAAAACTGTGAATCTGCTCCTTTTTCCTCTAAAAATGCTTCACAGACTTAATCCAAAGAATGAAGATGTAAAAGTGCTTAGAACAGTTATTTCTTCATGTCGTCTGCACTGAAACGGAGCAAAGGATCATGGTCTATGTAGTTCCCTCTGTTTTTTTTAGATATTTCTGCATCAGAACTGTTTAAGCAAAGAGACCTGGGAGTCGATATATTGTGATGGTCACGATATTATTGTGAGACCTTTGACGATACGATATCACCAGATTTCGATGCTTGTTACACCTCTAATATTTAGGCCATGTTCTTCTTCCAAACATAGCACTCATTTTCTCCTTGTGATGTCATGTGGTAATACAGGAAGTGCTCCACTGGGTTTTTAAACTCTATCCACCTTCACTAGAATCATCTGGATGATTTCATCTCTGGAATTGCCGATCTCTGCTGATGTAAATGTCAATTGTAGCTGTTAACTTGAAAATTCATTCGCTTCATGACATCACAAGGTGGAACAGAGCATTTTGAGCTTTGGAGATGTGGACAGACTAATAATAAAACATTACTTAAACATGTGAATGAGGCAAAACACAACTTCACAACTCCAGGTCTGTTTTTGAGGTGGTAACAACATTCTAACTTAAAGCTCACAAGTCCATTTTGCATATGTACTGCGTGTACTGTATATCGAAGTAAACCTATATCTTAATACTCTGGGGAAGCCATGTATTGCGTATTATATAGAGTAGTGGGGGATTGTACTACTTAAAACATGCACTGTAATATTATCCCTCTAGGACAAGTGAAATGCTGAGCCAAAGGATTCAAAGTTCTAAAATACTGTATGTTTGAAAAGCCGCCTGTATCATTAGCACTAAAAGCCTGAATGCTCATCTCCCACACTCTTCATATTTACAAACTAGCACTTCACGGATCCAAGAAATTATCCCAAATTGTAGGTTTGTTGCATAACTGGAGGATGAGTGTTTTTAGAGTCCATAATTTACTGAGACGACGGTACATTTCAGAATCCTGCTCAGTGATCATGTAGAGTCCAGGAGAAGATCTGTGCAGGAGCGACTCCAGAACGGAAATTCCACAGAAGCCCACATGGCATTTATAGGATGAGAGGGAGCAGCAGATAACACATGAATATGCATTAGTCTAACACGGTGTGAAGAAGTGGATCAGCCTGTGTTTTCCATACGCTCTGAGTTATACGGCCTATGTATAATTTATGATAGAGAAAACAACTGCAGCCAGGAAAATGTGATTCAGAAGTGCAGCTGGAGGAGGCGTCTGGTCGATATGTTCACTGCAAAAGAGGAGCAGGGCCTGGAATGTTTCACAGTGTGGCATTAAAGGTCCTATGTTACGCAAAATTGACTATTGTGAATTTTAAGCCATGTTAGAATGTTGTTTCCTTCTCAAAAACAGAGCTGAAGTGGTGTTTTGTTCATTCACACACGTTTGAGTAACACTTTATTAGTCTGTCACTCGTGAAGGTGTGAGGAGCGTTTTCTGTTTGATAGAAGAGCTAAATATGCAGAGGTTTAACAGAGGTGGGACCAAGTTGGTGTTTTGCAAATCTCAAGGAAGTCTCAAGTCCCAAGTCAAATACAGGCAGGTCCAAGTCCAGTCTCCAGTCTCTGGGCCATGAGTCCAGTTCAAGTCCGAGTCGTCGGCTTTGAGCTCTTTACACTAAAATCCCAAATGCAAAAGCTCAGATTTTTGCACATGTGCACATGTACCTGCCCATGAGGCCCACACTGTCTGGCCCGACTTCGTACCATATTGAAATATTACACAGCAAATTTATTTTACATGTAATTTGATCTTTTGTGGCCTTTTGAAGTTTGAATTATGGAAATATACAGTTTATTTGAATTAAAGGGCCCATATTACACTATGTTCTCATATAATCTCATATAATAATTTCTTTATTCACATGTTTAACACATAAACTCTGCATATTTAGACTGAGTTCTTCTCCCAAACAGAAAATACCCTGTCCCACCTTGTGATGTCATGTGGCAATACAGGAAGTGCTCCACTGTGTTTTTAAACTCCACACACCTTCACTAGAATCATGTGGATAATTTCAGCCAGAGAATTGCCAAAATCTACTGAACAAAAGGTAAAAGAAGCTGTTAACTTGAAAACTACCACTTCATGACATCACAAGAGCATTGGGAGATTTGGAGATGTGGACAGACTAATAATAAAGAGTTATTCAAACCTGTGAATGAAACAAAACAAAACATAACTGCAGATATGTTTTTGAGGACGTAACTGCTTTGTAACATGGCTTTAAGATTTACTTTGAGCTTTTGTAGCCTGGTCAAGTTAAAATAATAGAAAATGTAAAGTTTATTTTAATTCAGCACATTATTATAACTGGTAAGTGTGATATGAATCATGTTTTAATCCATGTCCCTCATTTGAAAGCCTTTTTGCTGTCCTGTGTCCTGTGTCCTGTCAGGTAACAGAGGCAGTTTGTCATGCCGTTCTTGTCAGTATAAAAGTGCTGAAGTGAAAGAACAGCTCCTCTTCACAGGTGGAAAAAAGGACCAGAGGAATTTAGGTGACAGCGGCAAAACCCACACAGGATCCGACCTCTGACCTCTGCAGCGTCGGTAAACAGCAAAACAGAAGGCACCAGAGAGAGTGGGAGAACGAGGGGCTGGCGGAGGCACGGGTTTACTCTTTTCTAACACCATTGAGGTCGATCTCTCTCTCCTCCTCTTTGTGTGTGTGTTTGTTATTGACAAAAGCAGGTGACAAAGCCCAGAGGCAGCAGAGGGGCAGAGGGGCAGAGGCAGCAGAGGGGCAGAGGCAGCAGAGGGGCAGAGGCAGCAGAGGGGCAGAGGCAGCAGAGGGGCAGAGGGGCAGAGGCAGCAGAGGGGCAGAGGGGCAGAGGGGCAGAGGGGCAGAGGCAGCAGAGGGGCAGAGGCAGCAGAGGGGCAGAGGGGCAGGCAGCAGAGGGGCAGAGGCAGCAGAGGGGCAGAGGGGCAGACTGCTCATGTGTGAAAGAACAGGAGAGCTGCTGTGTTCTGGAAGACGAGCGCAAAGACAAACATTTGATCTGAAATACAATGAAAAAACATATTCCTGACCAGATTTCAGAATTGTATTTGATTCGATATTGGTTGTTTTGAATAGTTTTGATTGAAGGTTATGGAGATGGAGCTGACAGGGCTGCAGTCAATGTCTGATCGACTGAAAACCATAAAAAAGTGGGATAAGGGAGTGTAACATCAACCCGAGTATTCGTTTCCAGTCAAATGAAGCTCACGGAGGCCTGCAGGAGTGAATGTGGAGCCAGTTCCATATTAAGAATGGGAATTTCTGTGGTAATACAGGAAGTGCTTCACTGTGCTTTTAATCTCTATACATCTTCACTAGAATCATTTGGATAATTTCAGCACTGGAATTGCCCAGTCACTACTGAACTAAAAGTAAAAGGAGCTGTTCACTTGAAAACTGATACACCATGACATCACAAGGTGAAACAGAGCATTTTGAGATGTATACAGAGTAATAACAAAGGATTACTCCAACATGTGTGAATGAAACAAAATACAACTCCAGATATGTTTTTGAGGTGGAAAAAGCATTATATTAGGAAGGACAAAAAATATGAAAGTAAAAACAGCAGGACCATGGAGAGCGGCTTCATACGAACATTTTAACACTACAATGATGAGGTTCACAGCAGCAGCTACACAGAGAGGGGAAAGTTTTTCAATGTAAAGTGAATTGGAGCCAGAGCTGATGGAGCCAGAAGTGCTCCCATGTTCACTCAGACAGTCTAGGCTGAAGACATGTCCATTAAAAACAGGCTGTGGTTTGGTTTATCAAAAACTGTCAACTATGAAGCATCTCTGTATCTGACCCAAACTGCAGGCAAAATACTACAAGTTCAAGGAAGTTCACCAAACTTTTTTTTAACAGAAAAGTATTAAAGGTTTTCACACATTTCTGTTTAAAAAAGCTTTGATTAACTCCCTATTTGTATTTGTATAAAAAAGACTCAACTGCATTCCTTTCTTACTGTTATAGGCAAGTGTCACATTTCTATACAGCACTTTTCCACCTTCCAGACACTGAAAGCCCTTTACACCAAAGAACCACACACACACTCACACACACACTCACACACCAGTGTACACACACACACACACTCACACACCAGTGTACACACACACACACTCACACACCAGTGTACACACACACACACTCACACACCAGTGTACGCGCACACACACTCACACACCAGTGTACGCACACACACACTCACACACCAGTGTACACACACACACACTCACACACACTCACACACCAGTGTACACACACACACACTCACACACCAGTGTACGCGCACACACACTCACACACCAGTGTACGCACACACACACTCACACACCAGTGTACGCACACACACACTCACACACCAGTGTACGCGCACACACACTCACACACCAGTGTACGCACACACACACTCACACACCAGTGTACGCACACACACACTCACACACCAGTGTACGCACACACACACTCACACACCAGTGTACACACACACTGGGGTAAGTGTCTTGCCCAAGGACACAACAACAGCATTCATGGGAGCTGGAATTGCACTGCCAACCTGTGGGTCAGTGGATCTTGTTGTTGCATTGACCAATTAATTAAAAGGACCAATTAAAGGACTACAGCTCAAATACCCACACTGCTGTACCTGCTGAGCCATATGTCACGTTTTCAACTCTTTTATTCTTATTTCACTCAAAATTTAGTTTTATAAAATAAATTTACTTAAAGCACACAATTCATATATATATATATATATATATATATATATATATATATATATATATATATATATATATATATATATATATATATATATGCTTTTGCTTTGTCTAGGATGTTAGGGTTGATATTAAAACTATTTATAACTATTTATATAATATTTTCATGGAGACAAAACCAGACCAAGTTACAGGTCGGAGCCACATGTAATTTAATAAATGTAAAGTAGAGCTTTCTGGAACATTCCAGTCAGAGCAATGACATCTCCATAGAAACAAGTAGGTGACAGAAAAGTTACACAATGCATCTTTAACATACACATTAGATATAAATGGGGTGCCAGTCACAAAAACTGTTGTAGTGTCCTTAGGCAAGACACATCACCCACACTGCCTGTATGAAAGTGGAGTGTGAGTGAGTGTTGTCTTAATATGGACACAACTACAGCAGCAGATTGTGAAATAACAGGTTGGACTGAACAAAAGGAGGTAGAACACTTCATTAGGGGTAAAAGGGGCAGTTTTAAAAGCAAAATTAAGAAAAAATCCAGGTGAGGAGAAATGTACTAAAACTGCCCTTAGGTCTTCATGGGATAAACACACTGGACCGTGCTTCCTCCTCCTCCTCACGATAGCGATGTTCTTTTGGTTTTAAACGGGCTGTTCGTGCTTCTGGATGAATCTGCGTATTGATTTGCATATTGATACTTACTGAGTGTTCAACAAACAGGTTATCATGTCTTTGATAGCCATGCCCTAATTCATAACCATTATTATCTTTTTTTTTTTGTCTTGTTCCATGTTATGGGTGTGTCAAACCAGCAAAACACATTTCCTTCTTTGTTAAAATGTGTTCACTGTCAACAGCAAAAAGCTTATTGTGATTGTGAAGTCAGTTCTTGTATTGATTTTAATATTCCCTATTATGACCCCATAGAAAAGGAGGGTAAAAGACAAACAAACCGTGGCAGGTTAGGAACCCATTACATAAATATGTGCCTCACTTTTCACGGAGCTCCATGTGTGGAGCTCTGTGTTTCCCTGCAGCATCTTCCACCTGCAGTGATGTGCTGGACTGTGTCAGGGATGTTAACTGTAACAGTTTGACCGAATCAAAGTCATCTGGTCACAATGTTTTGGGTTTTCTGTTGGACGAGCTGTCGAGAAGAGAGAGTGTCGTGCCAGGGGGGTCGCGAGACCTTGGCGGTTGCGTGGTAGGGGCGTGCACGCCGGGGCGAGGGCCATCATCGCCTTGAGCGGCTTAAATTGGCCCTCAATAACGATCAATGAAACGGTCAACGAAATTTGGGGCAGTGATAGAACTCAAGGAGACAAGCAAAAAAGCCAAGCGTTGTGCATCCCTATGACCAACAGGAAGTCGGCCATATTGGATAAAAAAACTTGCTGTTTTGACTGCGTGTCCGCAAAAGTCATCGACTGTCTAGTTTTTGGTCCAAACGAGCTCAGATTTGACACATCACATCTACAGATGTGGGTCCACAAACGCATAATTTTTCTCAGCGCAGTTTTTCTCGGTTTGTCCGTAGCACGCCGGCGAATAACGCCTTCATTTCCTGTTTCTTTGATGCCCTCTCACGGTCACAGGCTTTGTCCTACAGAGCTCAAACTCACATCACTATTGTGTGATCCTGGCCTGAATGTGATGAAATATGAAATATAATAAAAGTGAACTCTATAGCGCCACCTAGTGTATACGTGAAACATCAACATTATCGGATTTGTACCAAATTTGGTAATTACATTCTATGCATGATTACAAACCAAAAATATATTGTATTATGGCCCTGTGTCATTTGTCACGATTGCCCAGCAGGAGTGCAATGAGTTTTAAGAAACATTTAAAGGTGCACTATGTCATTTTTCTAACAGACGAGCTGTCGGGAGGAGAGAGTGTCGTGCCAGGGCTGTCACGAGTCCTCGGCGGTCGCATCAGAGGGACGTGCGCGCCCGGGCCGAGGGCCGTCATTGCCGCCTGCGGCTTTAATTATTATTATTATTGTCTGATGTCTATGTTAGATGATGTTTCCATGTTTTTCACTGTGAAGCCCATTGGGGCAACTCTGGGCTATAGAAATAAAATTGACTTGAAAATTGAATTGAATCTGAAATACACTGAAGAAACTTATAATCTACATAAACTTAAGTTGACGTCATAAATTTGGAGATTGTGAATATATTTTGACTAGTTTTGACGTATGAATGCTTTGTATTCTCATTTCTTATTTAATTATTGACTAGTTGAGTTTCAAAGTAATAATTTCTAATCACCAACTCCCAGCACTTTAAAGTTGTAAAAAGTAATTACTGGAAATCACTTTTGTCCAAGTTAAACAAAACTTGAAAAGAAAATTACCTTAAATTAAAAACTGAACCTAGCATTTCTCTGGTAAATTGCCCAGTGCGCCTTTAATTAAAAATTATTCAGTAAGCAATAATGAAAACTATTCACACATCTCGTAAACTTAAAAACTGGCAAAGATTCAAAAGAGCTCATACTTTCTTTAATTTGTGGTTTGGTAAAATCGCTCTCACCTTGTCTTTCATTTCGACTACAAAGCTTTTCTGTGAGCAGACTCCATTCATAAAGTCTTGGCAGTTACACAGTGGAATGTTTCCTCGTCAAAAACATACTTGTTGTGTTTTGTTTCATTCACACGTCTACATGTCTAAAGCTCAGAACGCCCTGTTCCACCTTGTGATGTCATGCAGTGGTAGTGTAATGAACAGCTCCTTTGCCTTTAGTTCAGTAGAGACGGGCGATTCCAGGCCTGAAATTATCCAAATGATCCAGTTTAAAAACACAGTGATGCTTTTCCTGTATCACCACATGACATCACAAGGTGGAACAGTGTTTTCTGTTTGAGAGAAGAACTCAGCCTAAATCTGCAGGTTTGTGTGTTAAACATGAATGAAACAAAACACAACTCCAGCTCTGTTTGTGATGAGGAAACTATATTATAATATTAACATAGATAAGAAAATATAATATTTAATGTTTAATGTTTAATGTTTCTTGTTCACAGTACAGCGTTAAACTTTTCTATCATCATGGAGACCAAACCAGACCAAGTTACAGGTCAGAGCTGTGGACAAGCAGCCCTCCTCAGTCAGAATGTCTGTTTTTCTAGGCACATCTCAGAATGTCTAAAAAACAAAATGTGAACTAAAACATGTTAAATTAATACTACAGAATTTTGAAAAATATCAGATTTTTTTATCTATTAATAAAATTAAATGGTAAATATTGGGACTATGGGACTATTTTGTCATCCCCAAATATTGGTTGTGACATGTCCCCATCCAGGCAGAACAATGACGTCTCCATAGAAACAAGCAGGTGACAGATCCTCATCCAAAAAGTGCCATATTTCCCCCTCAAAAACACCCAGAGCTTCTCCTGTCAGTGGTAACAGTCCTGTCCTAACAGCAGCATCTGTTCAGCCACTGCGCACTTGGGCCGCATCCAGTTTCATCAGATTGTGTTTATAATCTACACTTTATGATCAGGTCAGAGCTTTAAGCCCCTCCCACTATACACAATTACAGAACATGTCACGTCCCTTTTCAATACCCACCATTACATAAGCGTCCAGGGACACAGGAGTTTACTGATAGAAGTCTTGTCATTACTTTACATGCAGTCTGTGGGAAAGTGAATATTATATTGTATGTGCCGTTTGTTCCAATGTCGCACTGTCAATAAGGAATTAACTATTAATCCCATTACATCATCTGGAGCTGTTAATCTGCAGCACTGATGGACGCACACATACAAGTGCACACGCCCATGAATTAACTACAATCCTAAATGTGAAATGCAAGATACAACATGGAGTGTAACGATATCCAAGTCTCACGATACGATATCATCACAGTATGAACCTCACGTATGATATTTATTCTGATATCGTGGGAAAGTTCACGATATTACGATATTCTACAGAACAACAAGACTGACATTCTGAAATGCTCTGACCAGTCATTTGGTACAACATTTATTATCATTAGGGAGGTAACGATTTCCAAATCTCTCTGTACGATATTTTCACCATAAACATCTCTCTGTACCAGATTTATTACAATATTTTGTGGCTCACAAAACTGTGAATCTGCTCCTTTTTCCTCTAAAAATGTTTTCACAAGACTTAATCCAAAGAATGAAGATGTAAAAGTGCTTAGAACAGTTATTTCTTCATGTCGTCTGCACTGAAACGGAGCAAAGGATCATGGTCTATGTAGTTCCCTCGTTTTTTTTTTTTTTTTCAGCTATCAGAACTATTCATTTAAGAAAAGAGACTTGGGATTCGATATATTGTGATGGTCCACGATATTATTATCACCAGATTTCCATTATTGTTACGTCCCTAATATGTACACATCAGAGGCGGGTGTAAAGTTGTCAAAAACTGTACTTAGGTAAGATTCAAAAATATAACTAAAAGTAAAAATACAATATTGCTCAAGAAGAAGGACACAGTGGTCATACGTTCTTGTTCAAAGCTGGACCACATGGGGCCCCAGTGGGAATGCAGGTGCCACGATGGGGCCACGATGGGGCCCCAGTGACAAAAACTGTCATTGTGTCTTTAGGCAAGACACTTCACCTACATCGCCGAATATGAAAGTGATGTTTATGTGTGTGATTGGTGTTGGTAGCACAGATCGGCAGCCTCACTTTCATCACTTTGTGGCTACAATAGCAGTTTGCGTATTGAATGATGCACCGAAAAGCCCTTTGGGAGTCTGGAGAAGCACTAGAATTAATCTGTAATTAATTAACTGAAGTAAATGTAACAAAAATTCATTAGTACCTTGTTTATTTAGCCAAACGATATCGATTAGCACTGAATCTTAGTTAGGGTGAGGCAGACTATTATCCTCATAGGGAAAACTGCTGCTCGCGGTTTGTTTCAGCAGCTTTTAGGTCCGACTGTTCTTATGTGACATGGAACAGGGAAACAGAGAACCCAGAATTAGTCTTGTAATGATGCTTTCAAACGTCATTTCAGTATTAAGGAATAGACTCAATACCAATCTGATACCAATGATAATAAAAAATAAAAACACCAAGTATTACACAATAGAATGTCATTTTCAACCATAAATCCTAGTACTTTCTTTTCTGTTCCCATGTGGTCTTATATGTGTGTAATTACAGTGGTCCAGTGCTCCATGGGCGATACTGGTCTATGAGCTCTTCTACTTGTTCTGCTACAGCTCAGAATCATTCTAAAGACATTCAAAAGGTTCATTTCTGTCCCGTGAATGTGACTTCTTTAGTACTGACACCTGCTCAAACAAGAATCTAGTTTTGAAACAAATTTTAGTATCAGTTAGTGTCTGATTTTTGATACTGAAACATGCAAACTCCACAAACCATTTTCTAATTTCCAAAAATGCTGATTTGATTTTATTTTGGGCAGAGGTTACACCCAGTAAGTAACACACAGACTATTTTTTCCCAGGACCCAAAACTGAACTTTCCAAGTAACAAACAAACCAGCAACAAACGCAGCTTCTGCAACACCAACATGAGTCCTTATTCAGAACTAGTCATGACTTCTTCTTTAAATCATAGAAAAAGAGACAAAAATAGAAAAAGGGGAAGAAAAATGTGAATAAATATCTGTTAAGTTTTCAAGTGTGAGCTAATGGACAAAACTAAATGCAGTCACATATACCCGGTACAGTATGTGACTTTCTGGAGGTGGCGTGACTTTCTGGAGGTGGCGTGACTTTCTGGAGGTGGCGTGACTTTCTGGAGGTGGCGTGACTTTCTGGAGGTGGCGTGACTTTCTGGAGGTGGCGCGTCACTCGTATGATTCCAAGGAAACAGGAAGTTAATAATAAAACATTTCCACTGAAACAAGAGGGAGGAGAAAATTTGCAAAGGTAAATTTGTCGGGCTGAACAGAAACTGTGGACATTGGTCTGAGTGAAAGACCAATGTGACTTTTTCACTTCTAGACTGCAGTCCCTCAGCCAATCAGGATTCAGAACACAATGCACTGTAAAAAAGAAGGGAAAAAAAAACAGCGAAGCCGCGAAAGGTGAACCGCGTTATAGCGACGGTTCACTGTATTTCATCTTATATTATATTCTGATCTTTGTGCTAGTTTTTGATTCATGTGGAAAAACCCATCACAGAGACAGTCGGCATAAATCTCTGCCTGACCCTGTCCAGCGTCCACAGAACTTCAACTTCCAATGTTACTTTTCCACTCAAAAGCTATTTTTATTTTGAGATTTTTTATCATTTTGAAAGAACCTGCACCTAATTTTTGTATTTGAACATGAAGAAGCGCACAATGTTGTTGCTGTTAACTTGAAAATGATCACTTCATGACATCACAAGGTGGAACAGAGCATTCTGAGCTTTGTAGAGGCAGACAGACTAATATCAAACATGTGTGAATGAAACAAAACCCAACTCCAGGTCTGTTTTTGAGGAGGTAACAACATTCTAACACGACTTAAAGCTCACAAGAGTCTGTTTTGACCAATATATGAACTTTAAATCGTTATTTACTATTGCAATGGCCCATGTGACCCATTTCAATGCTGCGACAACACGTGAAAACAACTTCTACTCCAACGTGTGCACCGTACTTTTGACACGTGACTTAAAACGAATTTCCCAACTGTACTTCCATTATACAAGACTTCAAAGCGTGATGCAAATCTCCAAACCAAAACTGGAAGCCGGCCAGGTGAAACTGCATTTAACTGTCACGTGGGAACTCGGTTTCTTTGTACAAAATATTCCAACATCAAAGTACAGAAACATTTTTTCTTTTTGCGACAGCCTGACGCCCATTGAGAGGAGGAATCTGCAGAGACACTTTGTTTTTGTGGAGACTTGAACAGGAAGGAGGAAGCCCACAGTTGTGTCTGGGGAAGAGGAAACTCACCAAAATATAAACAGAACTGTACACAAAATATGAAGCAATGGCAGCAGTCAGGTACTTTTGAAATGCTAAATGGATTTTGGACACAAGTGGATACAGCTACTTTATTTGCAACAGGTTCTGAGGATTCTGGACTGTTAAAGGGCCCATAGAACCATCTTTAAATCACAATTTTTGATCTCTTATAATGTTGTTTCCTCATCAGAAACATACCTGGAGTTGTGTTTTATTTCACTCACACTGCAGATTTAGCTTCAGTTATTCCCTCAAATGGAAAACACAAAAGACAAAAGTAGTGTTGTAGTCAAGGCCGAGACCAGACCAAGACTTTTAAAGGGCGAGACCGAGACCAGACCAAGACTTTTAAAGGGCGAGACCGAGACCAGACCAAGACCACAACACATCGAGACCAAATGGAGACCATCTTTGTCATTTTCGACATTTATTTGTATTTTACAGTTATTTTACACCAATATTTTTATAAAACTATCTCCATTTTATCACTCGTCGAGTGTCAGACCTCGAGACCAAGACAAGAGTCCAAACGTGGTCGAGTCCGAGACAAGACCAAGACCATAAAAAACTGTCAAGACCAAGACCGCTCTCAGTACTACGTCACTAGACAAAGGAGTTTTTAACCTGAAAATGATATGACATCACAAGGTGGAACACAACATTCTGGGCATTAGAGATGTAGACAGACTAATAATAAAGTGTTACTCAAACATGTGTGAATGAAACAAAAGTGCAGACTGTACTTGTTTTTTGTTTCAGTATTGTGCAAAATTCTCTATAAAAATGAAGTGATAAAAAAGAAACCAAAAACACAACTCTGCATATGATTTAATGAGGGAACAACATGGCTCTAACATGGCTTAAATCCCCAGAGTCCATTTTTCATAATACAGGGCATTTAATTCAAGACAGTGTTTTGCTATTTTATCCACCTCTGTCTATAAAAACCAGACAGGCCGACAGCTACAAACAAGAGCTCCGCCAGCGGGGCAAAATACGCCCAAGCGTCCAAGCCATCTTCTACAGCTGGTTGGATTACTAGGTTCCACAACAAAGTCTCTGAGGGACCCTTGTATATCTGTACCAGTTGTAATCAGCTCTGGTTCACACAGTGTGACATCTCTGCCTTCAAATAGTAACATGCGAGTCCACCAGATTTTGTGTCGTTGTCCAAAAATAACTAGTGTTGGAAAGAAGATACAGATATGCAGAACCTGCAGGACTTACATCAGTAAAGGGAAAATACCTCCAATGTCTGTGATCAATGGTATGAAGTTCCCCGACCAAGACCACTCACTACAGGGATTGAATCCACTTGAGCTCACACTACTTGCGGTTCGCCTTCCTTTCATGAAACTCCATCAAGCACCAAGAGGAAAACAGAAAAAGATATGTGGTAATATGGTTCTTGTGCCCGCTGATGTGAGTAATACTGTTACTCAGTTGCCTCGTCTACCATCACACACTGCAACCATCAAAGCCACACTGAAGAGACGGTTAAGATTCAAACATCATGTTTACTGTCTGAATATTCGTCCTCAAAAGGTAAGGCAGGCTGCAGAATTCCTGTCGCAAACGCCATTGTATAAAGAGCATGTGACCTTCGATAATCAATGGAATGTTACTGACAGTGATACAGAAACAGTTCTTGATGGAGAAGAAGAGAATGTGCAAACTGACAATCATGCACATCCTCATGATATACAGACAGACAGACAGACGGATGGACGGACGGACAGCGCCATACCATAATACGTCCTGTCTTACAACGGGCGTATAAAAACTATTCTGATTATAGTTATCACATTATTATAACATTATCACAGAACAATATTACACTAAGCACCCTAAACTTTTTATTGCTTCTGCCATACAACTTTTAAATGGAAAGTAAATTTGAAATGTGTTCCCCGATGCACTGAAGTCTGAGTGTGGTCAGTGTATGGATGCAAATGTGGGGGCCCGTGGTGAGGAGCCTCACAGCCTCACAGCCTCACCCTTTTATTAAAAGGACAGGAAAAAGGGCCCAAATCTGATCTGTGAACAGATTTGGAATTCATGAAGTTGTTGATTGACTGAATATAGAGCGTCTCACCAGGGCATGAGTCGTCCGATTCTGGTGCGTCCGGTTTTGGTGATGAAGAATCCGACGACGGGGTCTGTGACGGCGCCCCAGGCTTTCCCAATGAACAGCACCATAGAGGCCTGGAAGGCATTGATCTGAAACACAGCCACAGAATTGTTCTTACAGTGTGATATTTGTTCTTCGCCCAGATCAATGCTACCTTCACCCTGAAATAAGAAGCACTGACAAGAAAAAAGCCCTGGAACACATGGGATCTAGTTCCAGTAAAGTAAAATAAATAAATAAATACCTCTTACCTCTGATCCTTCTCACCCTGGACATGGACTTTTTGACCTACTCCCCTCAGGCAGGAGGCTACGGTCCATTTGGACCAGAACCTCTCGCCACAAAAACAGTTTCTTCCCCTCTGCTGTTGGACTCATAAATAATAACACTAGGACTGGTCCCACCCCCCACTCTGCTTCTGTCACATGACCCTGTGTTCTCGCACCTGCCTGTTTTGCACTGATCACTGATACTCTTATACTCTATATTATTATACTCCTGTAAATTTGTAAATTTTGTTATATTATAGCTTTATTTTATTCTATTATTTGTTGCATGTCAGTGTTTGTCTACATCCTGCTCCAAGTACCGCAGCAATTTCCTAATGTTGTGAACCTGTTCACTCATATGGCAATAAAACACATTCTGATTCTGATTCTGATTCTGATTCTGATTAGCAATCGCTTAACACGGTATAGATAATCTTCCATCCATCCATCTTCTCCCGCTTCATCCAGCTGGGTCATGGGGGCAGTTTGCTGCCCAATACTCATAGCACCTGACCCCCTATGAACCCCTCCTCCAGGTGGAGCCCAGAGGAGGGAGGATCATCTTTTCTTTTGCTAAATTCTAGGGATGTAACAATATCAAAATGTTTAATTCATGCCACTTTTTCTTTTTAGAAAAGCCTTGAAAATCCTTTGGAACTGTTATAATACAAAGAATTAAGATGTAAAAGTGCCTAATGAGTAGTAGTCTGAGTAGTCTCACAGACAACACCAAAGCATCATGGTCTATGTAGTTCACTCTGTTTTTTTAGCTGTAGCTGCACCACGGCAACGCAAGGTTGCAAGGTTTATTTGTACAGCACAATTCATACACAGTCATTCAAAGTGCTTTACAGAATAAGAAAGACATTAGAATCACCATAACTATTCATTTAAGTAAAGAGGCATATTCGATATATTATGAGGGTGATATCCCGACTAAACTCATGTGACTGTAAATGGTACATGACAAATAAAAAAATAACTAAAAATTGTAAATTGTTTCTCACGCTCAAACATCACATACATGGAGATTAGGGGAGCACCAATGCGCCGTTTTCACTTCTGATACTGTAAGGTTATCAGCTGAACCACAATATATGGAAGGTGATATCAGATCCAGCAAACTGTTCAATATCGGAGCAGACATGGATCAATGTGTCCATAATAATAATAATAATAATAATAATAATAATAATAATAATAATAATAATAATAATAATAATCTGAATTCAAGTACATAAAGTTGTCCCCTTTTGACCTGTACACTAAAACTGCAATCCTGCATTTACTAATAGTTTTCAGTTCTCTTATCTTAATTCTCGAAATGGAAATAATCACTGAGCAAATAAAAAATATCTTTATTTTTTTGTGCTACGTTTAGATATTTAGTTTAGTTATGGTGATTGGTCGATATGACGTTACCTGGGCGACGTCCAGCAGGTATATTTGGAGGAAGAAGGCCGTGGCGCTGGCAGCTACTTCTTTGGGAGCTCCTCCGATGGCGAAACACAACTTACTGCACAACGTCAACTTCTGGCTCAGGTCGGTCTGTGAAAACACAAAAGAAAAGTGATGGAATACATAAAATAATGGGGCAAATCAGAAGTTTCCCAGTAATAGTGTTGTGTGTTTATGTGCAAAGTTGCTTGATCATTTACATTCACGCCACAGTTTAAGCATCTTTGTCTGTATAACTCTGATCCATTCATATTAATTTTAGTAGTTGTCATAGAAACTCCTCCTCTACAACACATGTGTCAAACATGCGGCCCGGGGGCCAGATCCGGCCCTCCAAGACCTTTAATCTGGCCCTTGGCTGATTTTTCTATGAAAATACTTAAAATGTTCTGATTTTTCTGTTAATTTTCTGCACCGTTTAGCATAGCAGCGTCTCCGGTGTTTCTGTACGTTGCAACTCCCACCAGAGCAGCACAAATGAAGACTTTCCTCTTTCCAAACGCTCTTAAAGGACGATCGTTTTGACTGTCGACCGTGACCCTCATCAGCAAAATGTCAAAAAATGAGAAAAGCAGATGCTGAGTTCAGGATTTCCCAAGAAAAATAGTCTAATTCTTATTTGTTGACAGAGGTGAATGGGAAATCTGTGCTCAGTGTGTTTGGAACAAGTGGCGTTGCTCGAGGAAAATAATCTTAAACACCACTACGAGACACGGAGAAAAATACAATAACTTGAAGAGAACTGAGTTTTCTGATCCGGCCCTTTGGGATCAGAGTAGGCTGCATACGGCCCCCGGACCAAAATGAGTTTGACACCCCTGCTCTACAACTAAGTGCCTATGACAGGTTGGACTACTGATTTTACTAAAACACACTTAAGGTCATGATATATATTTTTATACGCCCGTTTCAATACGGGACGTATTATGGTATGGCGCTGTCCGTCCGTCTGTCTGTCCGTCCATCTGTGGACACTTTAAAGCTCGACCCTTTGCAAAAACCTGCCCGTCGCTCTTGCTAACTGTGATCGTTTCCATCTCTGTCTTTTTATCTTCCATCTCTGTCCTTTTATGTTACGTGCCGTAGATCTGAACTCTCTTCTCAAATGTTCTGCTGCTGAAAGCGAGAACAACCCACATTCTCTGCTTCTTTGAGCTTTGACACATTAAAGCTTTGTAGTGTCTTTAAGTTCTGTTGCTGCGATCTGATTGGTGGAATTCCGATTCTAGAATGTGATGATGTCATACTCATACTCCTACTGCAAGAGCCAGATTTCCCTATTGATTATCCGTCTGTCTGTCTGTCCGTCTGTCTGTGGACAATTTCTTGTCCGCGCTCTAACTCGACAACCGTCTCACCTAGGAATGTCAAACTTCCAAACTGCACCAACAATTCATCTTTAACTAGGTTTGACAAATTCTAACTTAATTCTATATACAATAATTCAAAGTACGGGCGTATTTTGCCCCGCTGGAGGAGCTCTTGTTTAGTATTTTTTAAATAATTCTTTGCCCACTTTTTCACAATTTTATAGGTTTTAAATTTTATTTCCTTGTTGTAAATCGTGTTACACTGGGAACTGTTACCTAGCAACCATGTTCTACACTGGGCCCAAACTCCTCTAACATACACAGAAAATATTATTAACAAATCAAAATATAAGAAATTTTTGTTGAAATCATGTTTAAAGTCATTTTTGGACAGAATTCTCAGTGTGTGTGTATACATCACTGACCCGGTTATTATCCATATCCCAGTTCTGGCAGTATGTGGGATACTGTGAACCCGGGACATTCATACACCTGTAAACATGAGCAAATGTTCTTTCCCGGTTTCCTGACATGATCTTTGCGCAAGTGCAAAAAATGATATATTTACTAAACAAGGAAAAATACAACAACCACGAGCTGATTTAGCGTAGGAAGCTCGGGAGGATCCTTACCGCTGGTTAGATCCTCCCGAGCTTCCTAGGTAGTATCCCACAATCCACTGCAGATCAAACCCAACATTTCTAAACACTATTGTACGAGTTCTACACTACAGTAGATTATTCATTAAAATCTGTATAAATAAACTGAACTTTACAATATATAAATCATCACCACTATAGAGCCACATCAGCCTGTTTGACATTAGTTTAATGTTTTACAGAAATAAAACTTAAAACCACATCGCTCATTTGCATAAACTAGTGCTGAAAAAAAAACAGCTCTTTCCTTATGCTGATGCTTCAGCTTCTGTGGGAGTAAAGGACTCGACTCAGTGGAATATGAGTGTTCTCTCTGTGACAGAGGATGTGCTGATGATGGTGAGTCTGTTCTGTGCGTCTGTTGCTTTGGCAGCAAATAACTGTAATGTTTGTCTTTTGGACACATGCACACGGAACTTTATGTTGCAATTTCCCATAACCGGCATACTGGCTTATTATGGGATACTGAACCCGGGATACTGCATATGCTCCCTGACGAAACCGGGATACTGCATATGCTCCCTGATGAAACCGGGATACTGCATATGCTCCCTGATGAAACCGGGATACTGCATATGCTCCCTGATGAAACCGGGATACTGCATATGCTCCCTGACGAAACCGGGATACTGCATATGCTCCCTGATGAAACCGGGATACTGCATATGCTCCCTGATGAAACCGGGATACTGCATATGCTCCCTGATGAAACCGGGATACTGCATATGCTCCCTGATGAAACCGGGATACTGCATATGCTCCCTGATGAAACCGATACTCCATACGCTCCCTGATGAAACCGGGATACTGCATATGCTCCCTGATGAAACCGGGATACTGCATATGCTCCCTGATGAAACCGGGATACTGCATATGCTCCCTGATGAAACCGGGATACTGCATATGCTCCCTGATGAAACCGGGATACTGCATATGCTCCCTGATGAAACCGGGATACTGCATATGCTCCCTGATGAAACCGGGATACTGCATATGCTCCCTGACGAAACCGGGATACTGCATATGCTCCCTGATGAAACCGGGATACTGCATATGCTCCCTGACGAAACCGGGATACTGCATATGCTCCCTGACGAAACCGGGATACTGCATATGCTCCCTGACGAAACCGGGATACTGCATATGCTCCCTGATGAAACCGGGATACTGCATATGCTCCCTGATGAAACCGGGATACTGCATATGCTCCCTGATGAAACCGGGATACTGCATATGCTCCCTGACGAAACCGGGATAATGAATAAGCTCCTGATGAAACCGGGATACTGCATATGCTCCCTGATGAAACCGATACTGCATATGCTCCCTGATGAAACCTGGATACTGCATATTCTCCCTGATGAAACCGGGATACTGCATATGCTCCTGATGAAACCGATACTGCATATGCTCCCTGACGAAACCGGGATACTGCATATGCTCCCTGACGAAACCGGGATACTGCATATGCTCCCTGATGAAACCGGGATACTGCATATGCTCCCTGATGAAACCGGGATACTGCATATGCTACACACTCAGTATGATGTCATCAGTATTTTTAAAACTCTCTACTTCTTGTCATTTTCAACATATTATTTTTCAGCTTTTCTTCACAAACTGCTTCCTGATTTGTGTAAAACTATATTTAATATTTACTGCAGGTATTGTCCACCCAGATTACAAAGAAATTAGAAACTCATCACTTTAACTTCTGAGGTGAGACATCACATGGAGCAGTGACACTTTTGTCTTTTGTGTTTTAATTATCACAAAGGAGGAACAGTGAATGAGACAAAAACCATGACTCATCTTTCTACTGTCTCACAAATGTCCTGTGTAAATTCCTCTGCTATTTTTGAATGCAAAATAGTTACTCACATCCTGTTAGCTTAACTTTAATCTCTCTCATTTTTAAATGAGTAACACCCAGAATCATGACTTTGCAGTTGAATATAAATAAATATTTGTCTATTTGTTATTATCTGAGTATTAGAGTTAGAAGAATGGAAAATAGTATAAAAGGTCACATATTACATAAGCTTTAATGTCATGTTAGAATGTTGTTACCTCCTTAAAAACAGACCTGGAGTTGTGTTCTGTTTCATTCACACATGTTTGAGATGGTCTTTATTATTAGTCTGTCGACATCTCCAAAGCCCAAAATGCTCTGTCCCACCTTGTGATGTCATGAAGCGTTAGTTTTCAAGTTAACACCGACTTTTTACCTTTAGTTAGTAAAGATCGGCAACTCCAGAGCTGAAATCATCCCGATGATTCAAGTGAAGCTGTATGGAGTTTAAAAACACAGAGTAGCACTTCCTTTATCACCACATGACATCACAAGGTGGAGCAGAGTGTTTTCAGTTTCTTCTCACAATAATCGTAACACAACAGAACTGACATTGTATAAACTAATAATAACTCATTAAGACTGGACTAAACCAAGACTAACCCAGAACTTCAACAGGACCAAACCAAGTCTAGATCAGGACTAAACCGGGACCTAAACCAGGGTGAAACCAGGATCAGATCTGAGTCTTAGTCGTGTGGCAGTTACGTAACATTACCAGATACATCTCATACAGTTTGAGGATTTCAGAGTCACACATTCAGTGCCGATCACTGTCACCTCCACGTAATATGAGTATAGCCGAGCTCCCACCATCTGTGTGCAGCCGTCTGTGCAAGAAATCAGGATTTTAGTGTCTGAATCTGAAGTGCGGCTTGTTTCAGTTACTTTTTTGGCAAATTGAGAATTATTTTTGAGAATTCATAATATTCAGTGATTTTTTTGCAACACGTGATTACAGAACAGTTTTTCTATACTAGTATATGAAGGTAGTCAAAAGTATAGAAAATCAGACACTATGGCCCTAAACATACTGCACATTCTGTTCCACCTTGTGATGTCATGTGGTGATACAGGAAGTGCTCCACTGTGTTTTTAAACTCTGTACATCTTCACTAGAGTCATGTGGATCATTTCAGACCTGGAATTGTGGATCTTTGTTGAACAAAAGGTAAAAGGAGCTGTTCACTTTTAAACTATCATGACATCACAAGGTGGAACAGAGCATTTTGAGCTTTGGAGATGCAGACGACTAATAATAAAGAGTTACTCAAACATGTGAATGAAGCAAAACACGACTCCAGGTCTGTTTTTGAGGAGGTCACAACATTATAATATGACTTAAAGCTCACAAGAGTCTGTTTTGCGAAATATAGGACCATTAACTTACTTAAAATTCACGTTCATTGACACCGTTTTGAATATACTGGATTTTCACATTATTTAAGTGAGCATGACCAGTCAGTTTTGCATGTTTAAATGTATTTTTTATAATATATTATACTATTATACTATATTTATTTTTTTTCTAAGATGCTGTTAGGGTGTGGTGTATGTGTTCCCCCTCCCCTCTGTGTCTGCACCTCTTCAGGGGAGTGGCTGAGCTCATTCTCCAGTCAGCCCCACTTCCTCATCTCCCCTGTGTCCACTGCCCGTCCTCGTCCTGCCCGTCCTCGTCGTCTAGTCTGTACACATCCCGTGAGTCTACCCCAGTGTCTTCCTTCTGGTCTGTGTCTCCAGGAAGCTCCCATCACCACCTCCTGCTTTCCCGGCAATAAACCTGTTTAAACCTCCCTGCGCCTGTGTCTCTGCTCTGGGCTGTGTCTCTGCTCTGGGGTCCTCTCTCTTACACTCCAAACATGACAGATACTTTACAATCAGACATTTTGCATCAAGAATTGTTGCTATTGCAGTCATCAAATATTATTGTGGCACCCTCGTCCAAAGGTGTAGGTCTACTGCTTTAGTTTTTAGCGTATCATGTCACTTTTCTGATGAGAAGACCACTGCTCACTGGTCCCCACTGAGATGTTGTTGCAATGGAATGTTCCACAGTATGGAATTAAACTTGTCTATCTCATATTTATTAGATTATAGTGTTTTTGTTGCTCAAAAATAACTGGAAAACAGATTTGACCTGTAACTTGGCCTGGTGTCATGTGCTGCTCATCGTCACCAGAAAGTTACACAATGCACCTTTAAAAGACCTCATTCATATTTTGTCTGGAAATTCCCTTAAACCTCCACTCAGATCTGTGTAACCTATTTTTAAGCATTTTTTGTTTTGTTTTTTTGTAATGTGTAATTTCTAGAGATGTAACAATAACCAAAATCTGGTGATATCGTATCGTCAAAACTCTCACAATAATATCGTGGACCATCACAATATATCGAATCCCAAGTCTCTTTGCTTAAATGAACAGTTCTGATGCAGAAATAGCTAAAAAAAAAACCAAACAAACAGAGGAAACTACATAGACCATGATCCTTTGCTCTGTTTCAGTGCAGACGACATGAAGAAATAACTGTTCTAAGCACTTTTACATCTTCATTCTTTGGATTAAGTCTGTGAAGCATTTTTAGAGGAAAACCTATAAGCAGATTCACAGTTTTGTGCCTCCACAAAATATTGCCATAAATCTGGTACAGAGAGATGTTTATGGTGAAAATCTGGTACAGAGAGATTTGGATATCGTTCCATCCCTAATGACGATAAATGTTGTACCAAATGACTGGTCAAAGCGTTTTAGAACGTCAGCGTGAGCTTTCCCACGATATCACAATCAATATATTAACACCCACATTCCCAATTTATAAAACTAATTACCCATGACACTTTCACTATGCTGCCAAACTGGATGCCTCTTTGTGACCACGCTGATTCAAAAGAAGTTTATTAAAGCAGCTAATTAGCCATGACAAAGCTCTTCCAGCTTCTCCTCATACTTTAGAAAGAGGAGTGTCACTGCGAAGAAATCAGCCATGAAACCTACTGAAACTCAAACCTGACACTGTCACTTCCTATGAAGTCTTGTCTATTCATGGAGATACTCACAACAGCAAATGAACACGTCCGTGATAAAATATGACGGCTGCTCAGGCTGTGCACGAGATATGAAAATAAGGTGATACTGTTAAAATAGCTTAGACACACACTACTGAGCTCGTAAAAATTGTATTCAAATTCTAAACTGTAAACTTTATAGTGCCATCAGTCACCCAGCTTAATGTTTTTCATCTTGTTAAAGGTCCTACACTGCACAAAATTGACTCATGAGTTCGAAGCCATGTTAGAATGTTGTTACCTCATAAAAAACAGACCTGGAGTTGTGTTTTTTCATTCATACATGTTTCTGTAACCCTTTATTATTACTCTGTCTACATCCACAAAGCTCAAAATGTGCCGTTCCACCTTGTGATGTCATGAAGTGATATTTAACAATTACCTTTTGCCTTTAGTTCAGTAGAAATGGGTAATTCTAGGGCTAAACTGATCCAAATGAAACCAGGTGTAAACTGGGCGATTTTCGTCCCTTTCTGAGGCAGTTTTTCACTTGTGACTGTTTTTGGGATCTGGCCAAGTTTGGACTTACTCGTGTTTGGTGCTTCGTGTAGTAAACACGAGGTAATGAGAACCGATTAATACCTCAGAACCTGCTCCTGACCGGCAGTCGTACATCTCAAGAATATCAAACCTGTTTTAAATCCTCTTGTGAGGGTTTCACTGTTGAAGTCGTTCGTACAGTGTGACGACATAAACCGTGAGCTGTGACCTTTTAAACCCTGACCTCTGGGTGTACAGCAGAAACATTATAACATATATCAGAAAATAGCGTCATATGAGCGCTTTAAAATTTTGATTCGAACTCTAAAACGTATACTTTAAAGGTTGTGACGGGGCACCTGTAGCTGCCCGTCGGTTTCCCTGACCGGCGCCTCTCTCCCGGCCCGAGAGTGCGCCTTAGCTAGCGGAGCGCGCGGCTCAATTCCCCTGGTTTTTCGGAGCCAAACTCCGGTACAAACTGTGACCCACAGGACTTCTTATAAACTGTTTCCCCGCTGCCTGGACTCTGTTCCCCCCCTAGTGCGTTCGAGGTGCACACTTGGCGCCTACGGGTCCACAGACTCTTCTTACCTTCCGCTGTCTCCGCGCCGCTCTCTGGTTCAGGGGCCAAACCGGGCGCTTCCGGGTCGTGTGATTAAATAGCGCATAGTGGCGCGCAAAGGGGGCCACGTGACCCCGGACTTTACCATTAGGGTTAATTTGTGGGTTTATTCTGTTTTCTTGAGTTTATTAAATAATGAAGTCATACCATACGGGGGGTTATTCAAGTATTTTCATTATTATGTTAAACTACAGATGTTTTATTATAATGGGTACAGTTGGGCATTGATTTCAAACTTAAAAACCCCACTGTGTTAATTGGTTAGCCCAAAGGGGAGGGGCTAAGGGGTATATAAGGGAGAGCTTTGCTCAATCTGGGGCTGTCTGTCCTTGGCCTGACTATGTGGGTGCTGGCTGCTGTGAGCTCTAGTGTAGATACTTTCTTTTTGTTTGATGTGTTTCACTGTAAATATTTGCACTTTGCACATTGGGCTGTGGTGCGAATAAAGGAAAAATCAACTTAAGAAAAGTATCCGACTGCGCCATCATTTTTTTCTTCTATTTTGTCGGAGCGAACCCATGACAAAGGTACACTGTGTAACTTTTCTGGTAGGGGGTCTGCCACAAGATTGTTCCATGGATATATTATTGCTCTGTCTGAAAGGTTTCCCAGTATTTAGTTTCTTTAAGGATCCCCATTAGTCTCTCCAATCGCACAGACTTCTCTTCCTGGAGTCCACTCTCATCACAAAACTTCACAAAAACACACTGCACATCAACAAATCCCAACAGTCATTACACAACAGCAACTTCCATCATGAGGCAAATGTGCCACACAGGACACAACAGGAACAAACACATAGATCAGTTCGGCACAGCTTGGTTTGCATTGATTTCTTTAGAGGCAGCTTATTCCAGTGAGAAATGACTCTGAATATAAAAGTATTTTTCAGGCGAAATAAAGGTAACACTGGAGGATCGTCTTGTCTTTTCGCTGTGTCTGTTACAGTTGTGGGCTGTAGCTGTGAGAACAGACTCTGAGGTCTATGTGTCATCCAGACTTTTTGCAAGGACAGAGCTAAACTACATGTCATTCTCTCTTTGACTTTCATCCATGATGCAGAACATTAACACTGGTTCTGGAAGGGCATCTGAGAGCTTGTCTGTGCAGGTATGTACGGTAAGCAATAAACTCATCTACAGTATGTTGCATTTATCCAATTCCACGTGTTTTAAATGCATGCACTCTTACAGTGAGTGAGCTCTCTTCTCCACAGATCTGAACTGTAACCTAGCCTGAAGTCATTGTGATCATGGAAATAGATGTGTTTAATGCCATACTCTGAGACATTATAGAGTTAAAATCAAACTCATACAGTTACAGTATTTATTTGGGTCACTACTTTGTACTACAACAGTTGGCTGCTCCACCCTCCACTGCTTATACCTACACCATTCACTATATACTATACCATATACTACTATACCATATACTACACCTTGTACTATGTCATGTACTACACCATGTACTATACCATATACTATATATACTATAGCATGTACTATATATACTATAGCATGTATTACACCATGTACTATACCATATACTATACCATATACTATACCATGTACTATACCCCTATGAACTAACATCAAGGACCATGTTGTCCACCCTCCTGTGGGTTCACCACCTGCAGAGGGGTTCATAGGGGGGGTCAGGTGCTATGAGGATTGGGCAGCAAACTGCCCCCGCGACCCAGCTGGATTAAGCGGGAGAAGATGGATGTACTATACCATGTACTATACCATATACTATACAATATACTATACCATATACTACACCATGTACTATACCATATACTATACCATATACTATACCATATACTATACCATATACTATACCATATACTATACCATATACTACACCATGTACTATACCATATACTATACCATATACTATACAATATACTATACCATATACTACACCATGTACTATACCATGTACTATACTATATACTATACTATATACTATACCATGTACTATACCATGTACTATACCATATACTATATATACTATACCATGTACTATATATACTATAGCATGTACTACACCATGTACTACACCATGTACTATACCATATACTATACAATATACTATACCATATACTACACCATGTACTATACCATATACTATACCATATACTATACCATATACTATACCATATACTATACCATATACTATACCATATATTACACCATGTACTATACCATGTACTATACCATGTACTATACCATGTACTATACCATATACTACACCTTGTACTATACCATATACTATACCATGTACTATACCATGTACTATACCATGTACTATACCATATACTACACCTTGTACTATACCATATACTATACCATGTACTATACCATATACTATACCATGTACTATACCATGTACTATACCATATACTATACCATATACTATACCATATACTATACCATGTACTATACCATGTACTATACCATATACTATACCGTGTACTATACCGTGTACACATTATGCATATAGAACTTGATAAACTCACTGAGAGACACTGCAAACTCACATGGGGCAGTGACTTAGAAATGTCTGAAGGTCTGATGTGGATTTGTGCTGACGTGAGAAAGGTTCTGACAGGATGCAGTCTCTCCTGAGACGGTAAAGAGCCCGTTCATGTTTGTGTGGCTTCTGTATCATGGGGACCTAAGTCTGTATAGACAGGAACTTGAATCAATTATTTATTCAGTTATATGAGGTTTGAGATGATGTTTTAGGATTGCCACAGACACGGCACCTACTCAAAGAATTTAGCTTTTGGTCCACTGATTCTGATTCTGAGAGAACTTCACAAAACATTCTTAAGATCGCAAATTCCTTCTTAAGTGACAGTTGCGGCTAATTCACCAACAATCAGCTACAAACACCTCCACGCTCATTTACATTTAATTTAAGACAATTCAAATGCATTTGGTTAGAAACTCTCTCTGAACTTCTAACTGTGGCCAGTATGGGTTTGGTGTTATGATAGGTGAAAGTGTGAGGGTGTTGAGTGCGGTGACCAGGCTCAGGGCTGTGACAAAGGCCCATATGGAGAACACTGGGGCTGGGACAGACTGAGGCTCACTGCAGCCTAAATGTTCGACCCAATAGACACAGGCTCTAAAAACACCTCATAAATGTTATTGGATCACACAGTTATGTGTGTAGGAAATAATATAAGAAAATATATAACCCACAATCATGGAGGAATTTGATTTTTTATTGCATTATCAGAGGAATAATATTCTAAAACAGTTGAATTTTTGTTCTTGCGAGTGGTCCTGACTATTTGTATTTGTTCTCCCAGAAGAACATTTTCAGTTAAGAAAAAGTTCTGTGAATGCCAAAAGTGTTCATAAGAAGCCTTAAGTACAGATTTGTCTGTAAGAGCGTTTTATGAATGAGGTCCAATGTTTTAAAAGTGTAGTGTGTAACTTTTCTGCTGTGGAGTCTGTCACACATTACTCTCCCCTGATATGTTATTGCTTAGGCTCAAATGTTCCACAATATGGCATTAAATTTATCTGTCTTGCATATATTGAATTACCGGAGTGTTTGTGGAGCATTCTTAGGCTGAAAACACACTGCACGGGTCAGTGTTTATGTGTAATCTGGAGAAACCACAGCCACACATCAGCACACGGCTCACACTGCGGCTCTGGATCTGGCTCTAGGTCTGTGTTTGTCAATGGGAAAGATGATCAAATTTGCACGTTCAGCCACTTGTAACATGTCTGCAGTGAAAATAACTCACTGAATAGGCTTGTATTTAGCATATGTCCAGGCTGACCACAGTGAGGAGTTCCAAAGTCAACTTCAAAGAATAAACTGTACCTGGGATCCTCCAAAAGATCCATAACCGGCCCAGGAACACACTGTACTGAGGCGAAAAGTACAAAATCAACAACAGATGCATGTTTTCAGTGGATTTCAATGAGGATCTGTGCCCTACACTGGCGGAGAGTGGCAGAAATAGGTTGGATTCTATTTTCTGAAGTCTACATAAGCAGGATGTGCTGCTCCATACACGCTCCCAGTGTGGCCAGTGTGGCTGTCCTCATTCACTTTTAATACATTCTAAAAAAATATGGGTCTGAAACGTGCAGTTTTTTATGCTTGCGTAGTGTAAAATATAAGAGTGGATGCCACAAAACATAAAAAACACAAACCTTTTCAAAGAGGTAGCGGAAAAGTTTGGAGAAGGAGGATATGAGGACAGAGATGCTGAGCAGATCACAAACAAGTGGAAACAGTTGTAGAACAAAGCAAAGGCGCCTTGGACCCATCAAACTTTACATTTCATGAAAAGATGGAGCGAGTCCTCAGCAGACGGCCATTTTCAAATGGTTTGTCTTCTCTTTCCTTCTCCTCCGCTTATAGACATAACGTATGATCATGTCATTCTCCAGCTGCAGTTTTATTATCAGCAGAAAAACTTGTATCACGTTTGTGTCCACGGTGTGATGACAAACCGAGATGGTAAAAAAGCCAGTAGTAGTTGATTGTGTGTTTTCTTCTGGTAGATGTAAATCCATCTGTGTCCCAGTCAGAACCCTTCCCCACCCCCAGACACTGAGCGGAATTAAATAAAGCCGATTAAACATGTTTTCCATGTAAACTTTTATTCAGAGATATTATTTATATGTAAACTCGAAGGAGAATAATTTAATTCTGATCTATTTAATTCGGAATTAATTAATTCAGATTTAAAATTCTCATGTAAATGGGGCCACAGTGTGACACTCCAGACCCTCCAGCAGAAAGTTACACAGTGCATCTTTAAAATAAGCCTCCTCAACCCTCATTCATATTCTGTCTGTAAATTCCCTTAAACCTCCATCTTTCTGCAGTGTATCCTGTGCAGTGACAGTGGTTCAGGTGCCGCCTGCAGTGGACCTCCTGCTGTTTGCTCTGTGGTGGATCTGGAGACATGAACCTCCCGCTGCTGCATCAGAACAAAAGCAGCTTTCAACTCCCGTGCACATTTCAGATGTAGAAGCCGCCGTCTGGGGAAACCTACTATTTACGACTGTCTCTGAGCCCTGTGCACATATCAAAACCCAACTTCCAACTTTTTTAGCGTCAGGCATTTCCAAGCATCACCCTGTATCATTCCACATCTGAGAGCCGCCTCCCGCTCGCTCCCAAATCACCAAAGCGCCCACAGACCACAGAGCGTCCGATCCGCCGAGCGCTTTTCCCTTCCTCATTTTTTCTGAGCTCCATCAAAACATGCGAGGGCTCTGAGACGACAATTACCAGGAGGGAGGTGTGTTATTATTCAATCAGGAGACATGCGGCGGCCAGCGTAAGTAGAGGCTCCGCTACAGCGGCTTCTGACTTCGTCTCACTCTCACTACAATTACAGCTAATTGGAGGCAGCGGGGAAAATGAAAGAGTTAAATTACGTGCGAGAAAGTTTCATATAACATCTAGAGCTGAACAATTTAGAATTAAATATAAAACAATATAAAGAATAATACATAAGAAATACAGACATAAATAATAAAAATACATTTATTTTAAGCAAATATTGCAGCTTTGCATTAATTAAGTCTTAAAGAGTCCTAATTTTCCATAAGTTTCAGAATGACAAAAATGAGGATCGTTGCCATAACGATTAACCATTTTAAACTAAATATTTGATCTTTTGGACTGGAAAAAGAATTCACTGCAGTTAGTCTATGAATCCAAGTGGAGTTTGGTGTTACAATAAAGCTAACAAGAATTAGAATGCTAACAGCACACTTCCTGATTCACAGAGGATAAAACTTTCTCATTTTAAATCAATATTATGTATGTGAATGATTCAATGTTTTAAAGGGTCTGGTGTGTTTTTAAACTCCAGACACCTTCACCAGAATCATTTGGATCATTTCAGCTTTGCCAGTAAAAGGAGCTGTTGAACTGAAAACTATCACTACATGACATCACAAAGTGTAATAGAGCATTTTGAGTTTTGTCGACATAGACAGAGTAATAATAAAGGACCAGAGGTCCCTGTTCACCTGGGACAGTCCCAGGTTGAGCCCAGTGTCCCTGTGTCTGTGTCTGAGCAGATTTATACAAAACCACTGATTTGCCCCAGTTCCTGCCCACAGTAAAGAGGCGTAAACTGACATTTGTTTTGGTCAAATACAGAAAAGCTGCTTAAAAATCACCAAAACCCAAAGAAAATGTGGATATACTGATGTTCCTGGTGAATGGGCTGAGTGCAGAACAGTTTTTCTTCATTACACTCGTCTCACAGTTGTATTATTACAGCATCACAAACTGAAAATGTCCCAGTTTTTATATTGAAAATCTGTTCACTCTAAATAAAGGATCAAACGTGTGAATGAAACAAAACCCAACTTCAGGTCTTTTCTTGATGAAGGAACATTATAACTCGCCTTAAATCTGACAAGAGTCAGTTCTGTGCAATATAATAATAAGACCTTTAAGCACTGAACAACTGAGCTACAGTTAGAGGTGGAACAATATCCAAATCTCACAATACGATATCGTCATGAACCTCACAGTACCAGATTTATTCTGATACTGTGGGAAAGATCACGATATGACGATATTCTACAGAATAACAGACTGACTCTAAAATGCTTCAGTCATTTGGTACATTTATTGTCATTAGGGACGGAACGAAATCCAAATCTCTCTGTACGATATTTTCACCATATTTTCTTTTCTTTCGTTGTTTCTTTTTCATTGTTTCTTTCTTTCCTTCATTCATTTGTCTGTTTCTTTCTTTTGTTCTTTTTGGTCTTTCTTTTGTTCATTTGTTCTTTCATTCATTTGTTTTTTCTTTTTCATTCTTTCTTTCTTTAGTTCTTACTTTTATGTTCTTTCTTTCATTCTTTCTTTAGTTTTTTTCTTTCATTCTTTCTTTCATTTGGTTGTTCTATTTTCATTTGTTCGTTTGTTCCTTCTTTCATTCATTTGTTCTTTCACTCGTTCTTTCGTTCATATTCAACATACATCTCACTGGACCAGATTTATTACAATATAAAACTGTGAATCTGCTCCTTTTTCCTCTAAAAATGCTTCACAGACTTAATCCACAGAATGAAGACGTAAAAGTGCTTAGAACAGTTATTTCTTCATGTCGTCTGCACTGAAACGGAGCAAAGGATCATGGTCTATGTAGTTCCCTCTGTTGTTTTAGTTATTTCTGCATCAAAACTGTTCATTTAAACAAAGACACTTGGGATTCGATATATTGTGATGGTCACGATACAATATTATAGTGAGACCTTTGACGATACGATATCACCAGATTTTGGTTCTTGTTACACCCATAGCTCCAGTATATACTTTAATCTGCTTTGAAACATGTGTTTATTGAGGGGTCACGTCTTATACAGACCCTTTAAAACAATGCAGTTTTCATTTGTTTTGCCCAAATCACTTTTATCAACAAACTCTAAACTTCAGTTCTTCTAGAAGAT
This sequence comes from Odontamblyopus rebecca, assembly GCA_030686955.1. Classification (NCBI taxonomy): domain Eukaryota; kingdom Metazoa; phylum Chordata; class Actinopteri; order Gobiiformes; family Gobiidae; genus Odontamblyopus; species Odontamblyopus rebecca. The sequence continues at coordinate 34,278,471 of CM060673.1, forward strand.
AAACGGGGCTTTCAGGAGCTGTGTGGACCAAGCAAACTGGGTCTAATCTAAAATGAATGAGTGAGGGAAAGAGGCGAGGGACAAGGACAGATAAGATTAATCTGCAAAGTTAATGAGTGTTTAGGAGGGAGCTGTTCACACAGGGCACATTCACAGTAATTATATCTGAGAAGAAAGCAGAGGGGAAGTTCCTCTGGAGATGTGACCCGACAGCATACAACACCAAGAGTGAGGATTTGAATTAGATATTAGATTCAGATCTTAAAATAAAGCTCCGACCTCTTATACCACACATAATGGAGCTTAGTCGTGTTTTAATGCTGTTTCCTCCTCCAAAACAGACCTGGAGCTGTGTTTTGTTTCACTCACATGTTTGAATCATCACTTATTATTGTCTGTCTACATGTCCAAAGCTCCAAATGCTCTGTTCTACCTTGTGATGTCATGAAGACCACTTCATGACATCCAGTTTTCCAGTGACATCCAGTTTTCCAGTGAACAGCTCCTTTTATCTTTTGTTTAGTAAAGATCGGCAATTCCAGAGATGAAATGATCCGAATGATTCTAGTGAAGGTGTGTGAAGTTTAACAACACAGTGGAGCACTTGTATCACCACATGACATCACAAGGTGAAACAAAGCCCTTTTCCATTTGAGAGAAGAACTCAGTCTAAATCTGCAGGATTTGTGTGTTAAACGTGTGAATGAAACAAAACACAACTCCAGGTCTGTTTGAGACACCAGAACAAACAGGTTCACAGTTCGTTCGCACTGTGAACCTGGAGTCTGGAAATGACCTGCGCTTCTATTTAACTTCATTCAACAGGTGCCAGATTTCTGTAGTGTTCCAGGCAAAAACACACCATAAAGAACACTTCATATTTACCGGAAAAACACTCAAATTGGCAACAACACGAGGCACCAGTGTCACATCGCCCCATGGAGGCGACTGCAGCAGGAGCAACAAGGACTCATCATCTGAACATTTAAAAGCCTCGAGGACAAGGGAATGACCTCACATCAGTCACATCAACAGCAAACTGAAAACAACACACTGAACTGAAGCACCTTTCAAGGTTTATGAAAGAGTAGAACAGAGATCAGAAAATAGAATAATATTAGTGCTGTAATGTGAAAGATTTTGTGATTTAAATTGATGAAAATGTGTGTTATTGTATGGGGGAAACTGACTGCATTTCCCAGACCCGTTCATTTCCACGGACGTCTCATGTAGAAGCGAGTGGGACCAAAACAAAGCAGATCACATGTTTGTGTAGACTCATGATTTATTCATGAAGAATCTGCAGCAGGATCCATACAGACGGAGCAGACGGGGCCCGGGCCTGTTTACACCACCAACCAAAACTCCACAGACGACACTGACACATGAGAATGAGGAAAATATGACCATACGATTAGAATACGACTGCAATAAGAAGCACCTACTGTATATTCCCCTCCTGACAGGGACTCACACAATGAACACAGAATCCAAACTAATGTTGTTTTGTAACATCCTGAATGTTTTGTTTTCTTTATTTCGCTCAGTTTTACAGCAGAACAAACGCAGAGTAAAGAGGTGAAAACAATCTGTACAATCTGAGTCGAAGATCGGCTCATACAAATCAAGACTGGTGCTTGAAATGGAGAGAAGGGTTTATGTTTAACCCACTCCAGTGTGAGAAACAAATGTTCAACAAATAAACAGATCACATTAAGATTTGTATAATATACAGATGTCATAACATTTCAACATATATTAACGATGAACATTTTTAGGCTCAATATTTTCTGTGTTTTTAATATATTTTATGGAATTACAATAATATTTACTAAACTTAACTCATAGACACGACTAATCTGAAGCATGACACAGCGCTGAAGAAAATCGATGATAAATGAAAATATTGAAATTCACTTAAGCCACTGACACAAAAACCGAAGAGATTTTAAACCACAAAACCTATTTGAATTCTACAATATTTTTTACAAACATGAGCTGTAATAATAATAATAATAATAATAATAATAATAATAATAATAATAATAATAATAATAATAATAATAATAATAAAATGGACATAGATTTCCCCCAGTGGGTTAAATATGATCACTTTTCAATATAATGTTGAAGTAATATCAGATGCTTCTAGTCTTTTTATTAACTACCTCATTATCCGTAAGTATTTAAAGGTGCATTATGTAACTTTGTGGCAGGGGGTCCCTTTGTTCCTATGGAAATTAGGGATGCAGTGATACTGAATGGTTCGATACTGGTCTCACATGTTTGGTGAGGTGCACATGTCCCTCCATGTGCTCTGTGGAAACAGTTATGGCAGAGTTCTCCTCAGGTAAGTGTTTATTTATATAGTGGATTACAGAGGATTATTTACAGAGTATTCTTCATTCACTCCAGACCCGGTGGTGGTAACTACTGCTGTAGCCACAGCTGCCCTGGGGCAGACTGATGGAGGCACGGCTGCCAAGACAACTGGCATCAACGGTCCCTCCACCACCACCACCATCACTCACTCACACAACTACACACCTACAGCATGTTTTGGGTTGACGGATGCAGCAGAAAAGAGCTCTATAGCGACATATTGTACCATATGAGGGTTTTACACTGACAGACTGAGGAATGACAAAAATATTCACTCTTAAATGCTAACTCAATACTCTTAAATGCTTTAGAATGGCTTTTGGCTTCAGACCAGCTTTAATCAAATGCACTCATATATGCAGAAGCGGCGGATTCATGATATACGCGATCTTTTTCTCAGACTTGATCTCAGTTTAGTTTTAGTCAGAAAACATTCTGTTCAGACATTTCTATGTAATATAGCATAGTTTTAGTGTCCAGTAAGAGGAAGGGGAAGTGCAGTGTGTAGCAGGACAGAGGGGGAGGAGCTACGTCTCTGCTGGTCAGAGGTGTGTGCACCCAGTGAGAGGAAAACAAATAATCAAATATCATCAAAAAAGGACAAGTATTGTAGAACACTTATGTAATGTTACTGGCCGGTTCTGCATGGGTGTTTACCTTTTCCATGTTGTAAGTGAACAGTGCACTGAGCATGTGCAGTGTGGTGATACTCTGTGTATCCACTGGCTCCTTCACACAGTAAAGCTGTGTAAGGAGTCCTGAGCACATTTTCTTTAAGTATGATAGTGTCACTGCCCTACACTCTATATTAAGAGTAGACTGGCTGTATTATAAAATATAAAAGCCTGAGAAAAATCTGTACTTATTTTCACTGAATAAAAAATCTGAGCTGTGAATCACTAAACCAACCGTAAAACATATAAACATATAAAGTGCAGCTGTCCAGGACTTGTGCTGTAATGTGTTATTAAAGTTATTATATTAGACTCAAGAAAATACAGGAGGGTTTTGGGGGTTTTGCATCTTAAAACATATCAAAATCGAATCGATACTGTGACCCATGTATCGGGATACGTATTGACCTGTAGGAAAACTGTATCATTGCATCTCTAATGGACGTGTCACTGGAATGTTCCACAGTGTGACTTTACACAGCTCTATTTTACAATTATTCAATTACCAATGGTTTTATAGCTAAAAAATCCCTAGAAAAACAGACATTCTGATTGTGAACTGGTCGCCTCTCCACAGATCTGACCAGTAAATTGGCCTGGTTTGGTCTCCATGACGATAGAAAAGTTAATTCCACACTGTGGAACATTCCATACAAAGCAATAACATCTCCATAGTAGAAGATTTTGATGGAAAAGTTAAACAGTGCACCTCTAAATGTGCTGTTCTTCAGTATAATCACTTCCTCAGCCTCAGTTCTATAGGAACAAATCACCTTCCAACGTTTGTGATGGAATCGTCTTCCATCTTGAAACCGAAGCGGCCGACGTCACGGCCGAGTCTATTCTGGGAAAGCTTTACACACTATTCTATGGATCAGGTCACTGTGGGCTGCTCGGGATTATGGATTAAACCTGGACTTTTGTTATTGTGGCTATGGTCTGAAGCAGTGGGACAGAAATACACAAAACCACAGCTTCAATAAACAATTTCACTATTTACATATTTACAAATCTGCCAAATCTCGTTGATTCTTGTGAGATTTACGTCATGTCAGAATTCTGTTACTGCATCAAAAATGTGTTTTGTTTCATTCACACGTGTTTGAGTAATTGTGCATTATTTAGTCTCTAAAGCTCAAAATGCTCTGTTCCACCTTGTGATGTCATGAAGTGGTAGTTTTCAAATGAACAGCTCCTTTTCGCTTTTTGTTCAGTAGAGATGGACAATTCCAAGGTTGAAATGATCCAAATGATTCTAGTGAAGGTGTATGATGTTTAAAAACACAGTGGAGCACTTCCTGTCTTACCACATGACATCACAAGGTGGAACAGAGTGTTTTTTGTTTTGATTTTTTTCTTTATTTTACCTTTATTTTACCAGGGAGGTCGGCTGAGAACCAAAATACAAATGTACAATGTTCTTCCAGTCACTGAGCATCTTTGCCCTTCTGCTCAAGGACACGTGGGTTTGCTGCTTTACAGAAATGTGAAGTGGGCGATTCTCTGGTCCAGTCTCGACTGTAGTATTTACTTCTACAGATTATTTAATGTATTTTCTTCTGTTATAAAATAAAGATGATCATTTGGCCAATAGGGTCTGTGATTTATTTTCTAATACATGTTCATCAATACATACAAATAAAAAAAAAGTTTAAAGTGCCGCACACTTTTCCCCCTTGTGATGACAGACACTAATACAGGAAGTGCTCCGCTGTGTTTTTAAACTTCACGCACCTTTACTAGATTCATCTGGATGCTTTCAGACGAGCAGTTTCCAGGCTCCACTGAACTAAAGCTAAAAGGAGCTGTTCACTTGAAGGTGGAACAGAGCATTTGGAGCTTTGGAGATGGAGACAGACTCATAATAAAGGATCACTTAAACATGTGTGAATTAGGGCCCGACCAATAGGGATTTTTTTTTTTTTTTTATTGCGGCCAATATGACACCGATAAAATGGGAGTTGAAGCTGCCGATAGCCGATATTATCACTATAATAATAATATTTATGACGTAAAAATTCACTGTAAATCTTAAATTGAACTTAGGTTTGGCTCTATTGGATTTACATTTGGGTTTATTTAGGCGACATTTATGGTTTTTTCTGACTCTTTACGTCTTATTTAAAGAGTCGGTCGGCCTAATAGCATTTGTGTGATATTCCAGCCAGTAAAGAAAGTTCTGTAAGTAAACTAGCGGTAAATGCTAATGAATGATCTGCTAAATGCCAATAATTCACACTTCTGTTCACAGCTCATTTCCATATCAGTGTGTGTCCAGTAACATATATACAGCCACTATAGTCACTTTACAGTCGCTAACAGAAGAGAAAAGTGTTTCTGTCTCCAAGTGACCGATACATCAGGGGCCCGAGTGTGAATGAAACAGCACAACACCAGGAGTCAGTTTTGTATAATACAGGACCATTAAGATGGTATAAAAAACCCTAAAATCTTGAAATTCTGAATTCAAATCACACTATATTTCACTTCAGCATTAAGTTGTTCACCAGTGAAATCTGGCTCAGTTTTGCTGGTTCGACACGTCTCTGTAAATATATAAACTCTAGACCAACATAAGGTTGTTCTGAAGACAGAATCTGAGTTTTCCTGACTCTGTGTAAGCAAAATGACAGTGGTGGTTGTAGCGAAATGAGACAGAAATGAGACAGAAATGAGACAGTGGTGGAACAGGTTTGGCCGTGTGAGCTCATGCGGTTTTTACGACTAACGAAACAATGACTAAGAGCTGTGGTATTCTATTACAGAAAAGCTGAAGAATTAAACATACATACACTGCAAAAATGATTTGAAACACTAGTTAAAGCGCCTGTGTTATTCTGTTTTCTCATCTATAATTGTATAATGTTTTAATTCAGCCAAAACTTGTCAAAACGACTAGAAATTCTACCTGCATTCCTTTTTTACAAGTGTTACAGTGGAATAAACCGGGACTAAATAAGGACTATTTCCAGGACTAAACCAGGTTTAAAGGTCCTATATTGTGCTAAATGGACTCTTGTGCTCTAAACCATGTTGTAATGTTCATTCTTCAGAAACACGCCTGGACATGTGCTTCATTCACATATTTGAGGAACTCTGCATGATTAGTGTGGACGTCAGGATGCTCAGTTTCACCTGCAGCTTTCATGTAAACAGCAACTTTTTAATATCATCAAAAAGTTTTTGTTTTTTTTTGCATCTTAAAACATATTGAAATCAAATTGATATTGTGACCCTTGAAACGAGATACGTATGGTGGGAAAACTGTACTGTTGCATCGCTCATGGAGGTCATGTCATGTTCCACAGTGTGACATTAAACAGCTCGACTTTACATTTACTCAGTTACTGATGGTTTCATAGCTGAAAAATACCCAGAAAAACAGGCATTGTGACTGAGCGGGGTCGCCTCTCCACAGATCTGACCTGTGACGTGGTCCGGTTTAGTCTCCATGAAGATAGAAAGGTTTAACCCTTTTCCTACCACAGGGATCAGCAGTGACACCGCGATTTCAAATGACCAGAACTCCTCACTGCTTCCTGCAGTTTTAATCATTCAAACGGCCTCCGAAAGCTGTGAAACGGGGCTTGAAACAGGGCTTGAAAGTTGAAGAGAATTCAATTCCTTTTTGGTCTTTTCGTCTTATAACACACAGTTTGAGGTATTTAATGACATAAGAATGGTAAATACTCGACAGTTCTACTTCTCCTGGAGAAAGGTGTAAATTTCTTACACACAGAGCATTTTTTGACAGAATTATTGACAAAAATATTACTGTCACTATTCAATTCGATCTTTATTAAGAACACATAATATCTGGTTCATAGGAGGCAAGTACGTAAAAAATAACAGACAAAAAGGTGTTTCAATAAATATAGCTGTTATTATAGGTTAAAAGGGTTAATACCATATTGTGGAACATTCCAGATGAAGCAATAACGTTTCCATGGTGAAAAGAATCTGACGGAGCCTCCATCAGAAAAGTCCTTCAATATAATCACTTCATCAGCCTCAGTTCTACAGCGATAAATCACCCATTCAACATTTGTTATTTCTGGTAAGAATCATCTTTCATCTTGAATGGATGAATATATTAATGCTCAGTTCCACCTTGTGATGTCATTTAGTGGTAATTTTCAGATTAACAGCTACGTTTTAACTTTTGTTCAGTAAACACAGGGAGTTCCAGAGCTGAAATAAGCTGAACGAGCCTAAATCTGCAGGTCTGTTTGTGATGAGGAAAATCCTTTAAACATCTGAATTTTATATGGGGCACTAAAGATCCTAATTTTTTTGCAGTGCATTGGTGCTATTACATTACACAGGGCAATTAGTCAACCCATCTCCCATCTTAAGTGTCACCAAAATACAGATCTGTTGAGGAGGCTCAGATTTCTGGACTCAAAAACCCTCAAAATCCCAAACCCAGACTGGAGTCAGTGAAGAAATGAGATCCACACTGACGTCTCCTTTGTTTTGTGTTCAGCTCCATTCTCTCCATAATGACTAAGATCGTGACTAAAGTGGACTGATACTCGCCGTGGGGTCGTTAAGCTACTACTAAATGATCTCATCACAATAAAACCTCCTCATTCATCACAGTCAAGACACAAAAGGTGAGGATGTCATTTGAACTGTAAGGATGGAAGCAGAAACAAAACAGCCTTTAGAAAGTTCATGTACTAAGTTTAGTGATGCTCCATAAAACAGATGAATGGGTGAATCCCAAATGCTGAGAGATTCTTGATAACTGTGTCAATGTGTCAATCAAACAAAAATGTGCTGAAACATGTTTTTAATGACCCAACAATGGACTTTGTGAACTTTAAGTCACATTATAATGTTTCCTCATCACCAACAAACCTGGAGTTCAGGTTCTAACCATGTCCAAGTCTCACAACAGGTGTGAAGGTCACAGTACCAGATTTACTGTGATATCGTGGGGAGGCTCACGATATGACGATATTCTACAGAATAAGAAGAGTGACTCTAAAACGCTTTGAGTCATTTAGTACAACATTTATTGTCATTAGGGATGGAATGAAATCCAAATCTCTCTGGACCAGATTTATTACAATATTTTGTCTGACAAAACTGTGAATATGCTGCTTTTTTCTTTTTAAAGCCTTGAAAAGCCTTTGGTACTGTCATAATATGAAGAATGAAGATGTAAAAGTGCTTAGAACAGTTATTTCTTCATGTCGTCTGCACTGACAACAGCAAAGGATCATGGTCCATGTAGTTCCCTCTGTTTTTCAGCTATTTGGAGCTGTGTTTCATTCATTCAAATGTTTGAGTCATGCTTTATTATTAAATCCTTTATTATTAAATCCTTTATTATTAAATCCTTTATCATTAGTCGTCTACATCGTCAAAGCTCAAAATGCTCCACCTTTAGTTCAGATCGGCATCTGCAGGTTTGTGTGTGAAACGTGTGGAAATTAAACAAAACACAAGTGTTTGTGATGAGGAAACCTGATAAAACAGGAAACAGCCTCAGAGGAGCTTTTGAAACACTCTCAGACAGAACACATTAGTTCTACGTCTGTAAAATCTTGGTTGAGACTTTAATATTGATGTAGTCAGAGTCTGAAGGTTTTTTTGCCTCATCTCTTCATCTAATCACAGGAAACACTTTGACTGAAGATTGTGGCACAAACAGTGGAATCTCCAGAGCTTTTCAGAGCATCACTCCTGCATTTACTGATCTGAGCTCCACAGTTGAAACAGTAACGACAGTGTCTCTGTAGTGAAGCTGTGTGTAAAATCTAATATCTGACCTCAAAATATTTAGTGTTTTCAGTTTAAAGGTGCACTATGTAACTTTTCTGGTACAAGATATGATATTTATGTATTATTTCCCTGAGTTGTGCCATAGTTCTGTCTGTAGAACTCTCCCAGTGTCAATAAGAGACTCCAACACTTTCACATCACACTGGAAACAGCGGCTACAGGAAAACCAGACGAGTGGACACTTCTCTTTTTTATTATTTTAACATTTTAACGTTTTAACGTTTTAATGTTGCTGTTACTGTCGCCTGTCATTGTTTTCATTGTTTTTGCTGTGATGTCACCGCCTCTGGACGACAGATGGAAATGAGCATTTTTGCTCTAATCTGGTGTATTTACACTGCAGTGCTGCAGATGCACTGTCCCTGTCAAATAAAGAAGAAAGAAATAAAACTATGACATTAAAGTTGTGTATAATTTAATTGTAGATGTTTATTCCAATTAAACAAATTCGACTGTAAGCAGGGCCGCCTCTCCACAAACCTGACCTGTGAATGGGCAAATCCATGGAAATATAAAAGAAGTTTAATATGAGACTGTGAAAAAGTCCAGGCAAAGCCACATCTCCATGGTAACAGACCCTCCTCACTGTTCACATTTACTATTATTATTAATCAATACAAATGAGTGAAAAAGCTTCACTTTCCACAAGCAAAACTTTAGGACCTTTTTCACTTTCAGTTCAGTCAATATTTTCATCTGAGCTCAGCTAATCCAATCTGAAAATTCATTTTTCCGTCTCATTCAGTGTCAACAATTTAAAATAATCCTGATTATTTCAATAAACGTAATCGTATTTTTATCATCATTATTCTGTAAACTTGTAAAACACCAAATGACCGTTTACAACAAAGAAAATGTCAATATTAAGGCCAAAATGTCACAAAGGAATAAACCATTTCTGATTTTACTTCGAAGTCAGTCTCTTTAGGAAAAATCTCAATGAACAAATCCATTTTTTTTTCTTAATCAATGACAAATCAACGACTAAAATAGTTCTTAATTAGTTAATTCACACATTTAGAGTTGGAAATAAATGAAAAGCCAAAAATGAAAGAAATAAAATAGCAGCATAAAAGTAAACAGCGAAACAGAAACTACTCAAGCCAAACTTTACTAAAGACTTTTTCATGAATATTCAAATCCTCACATCAGCCTTTGCAAGAGGATTAAATGTTTTTTCTTTCTTTCTACATAATTCCACACATCTTACTTCATATATTTGATGTCTTCTGTATCAAATGGAGAAAGTGGTAAAAATATAGAATAAAAAACACTTTTGACGGGTGAACAGTCAAATCTCCAGTCTCTAAATCTCCAGTCTCTAAATCTCCAGTCTCTAAATCTCCAGTCTCTAAATCTCCAGTCTCTAAACGCCACATTAAATAAATCCAAATCAAAAGGCCGTTCATACCTGATGTGGAGCTTTGGGGAAGAGCGGCTCCTTCACAAACTTGGCCCCCGGCACCTGCACGCCGATCCTCTCTGGGGCCCTGATCCTCTCCGGGGCCCTGATCCTCTCCGGGGCCCTGCTCATGTTGGGAATGGAGCTGTTGGAGATCTGACAGCTGAACCTCTGGGCCTGAGTGTGAGGGCCAAAGTGAGACAGGCTGTAGCTCCGGCTCTGCGATGGGGCGCTCTGGCAGAGGGGGGGCGGGGGCGGGGGCGGGGCCCAGTGGGTGCCGGCGTGGTGCAGGTGAGAGCCGGCGCCGGGGCCCGTGCGGCGCCCTGTGGCTCTGGGGTAGAAGTGGAGGTGGTGCCTGCTGCTGCTGTGCTGCTGGAGCTCCTCCTCCGTCACCACAGGGACGTTTGACGAGGCCGACATGGTGCTTTGGAATGAGGGAGGAGAGAGGGAGGAGAGAGGGAGGAGAGAGGGAGGGGAGAGGGAGGGGAGAGGGAGGAGAGAGGGAGGAGAGAGGGAGGAGAGAGGGAGGAGAGAGGGAGGAGAGAGGGAGGAGAGAGGGAGGAGAGGGGGAGGAGAGAGGGAGGAGAGAGGGAGGATAGAGCGAGGAGAGGGGGAGGAGAGAGAGAGGGAGGAGAGAGGGAGGGGAGAGGGAGGGGAGAGGGAGGAGAGAGGAGAGAGGGAGGGAGGAGAGAGGGAGGAGAGAGGAGAGAGGGAGGAGGGAGGGAGGGGTGGAGGGAGGGAGGAGGAGAGAGTGAGGGGAGAGGGAGGGGAGAGGGAGGGGTGGTGTAGAGATAGAAAAAGAGTGATGGAGAGAAAAAAAGAGAGGAAGGTAGGAGAGAGGAGACAGAGGGAGACAAAGCCAGAGAGAGAAGAGAAAGAGCGAGAATGAATGAAAGAGAGAGGAGGAGAGACAGGGTGAAAATAGAGAGACACAGAGAAAAGAGAGAAACAGAGAGAAAGAGGAAGGGAGGAGAGAGAGATGAAGAGGTAACAAACATGAGTTAGAGAATCACACTCAGTATTTCAGAGGAAGGTCACGTCTAACCTGGGAAATAAACACAATTCTAAAGCAGAAAACACAAAACACACAATGATCCTCTTTATCCTGAGGACAATAATGATCCAGGTACAGAGCATCATCAGGGGGTCATCACCATCCAACACTTCAAACTTTTGACAAGAAAAAATAGTTGTAATTCTCCACAACGATCCATCTACACATACTTCTGATTTAGACAAGAGATTTTTTTCAACACTTTTTCTAATGTTGTTTCCTCCTCAAAAACAGACCTGCAAAATCTCCAAAACTCCAAATACTCACTCCAAAACACAGTGGAGCACTTCCTGTATCACCACATGACGTCACAGACGGAAGAGCCAAGACTAAACAACAACAACACAACCGTAATGACATCCGGAAAAACAGGACATTAGCAGAGAAAATGAACATGAGGGAGATAAGGACAGTGTGAGAATCTTCTGGACTCAAGTGGACCTGACAGGACAAAACAAGACAAAAACCTGGACTACAAATCCCTAAAGGCCCAGATTACTTTATTTTCTGATCTGTTCTAATGGAGTTTCTTCATCACAAACAGACCTGGAGTTCTTCTGTTTCATTCACATGTTTCTTCTCTCAAACCAAAATCCACTCCACTTCATAAAGGTTCGGTCCACTGTGTCCAAACGTGTGAATGAAACAAAACACAGCTCAGGTCTGTTTCTGAGGAGATAACAACAGTATAACATGACTTAAAGATCAGAAGTTCCTCTAAATCTTTGCTCATGTACACTCAACAAAAATATAAACGCAACACTTTTGTTTTTGCTCCCATTTGTCATGAGATGGACTCAAAGATCTAAAATTCATTCCAGATACACAATATTACCATTTCTCTCAAACATTGTTCACAAATCTGTCTAAATGTGTGATAGTGGCACTTTTGCTTTGCTGAGATAATCCATCCCACCTCACAGGTGCCACATCAAGATGCTCATCAGACACCATGATTAGTGCACAGGTGAACCTTAGACTGCCCACAATAAAAGGCCACTCTGAAATGTGCAGTTTTGTCTCACAGCAAAATGCCACAGATGGCGCAAGCATTGAGGGAGCGTGCAATTGGCATGCTGACAGCAGGAATGTCAACCAGATCTGTTGCTCGGGCATTGAATGTTCATTTCTCCACCATAAGCCGTCTCCAAAGGCGTTTCAGAGAATATGGCAGTACATCCAACCGGCCTCACAACCGCAGACCACGTGTAACCACACCAGCCCAGGACCTCCACATCCAGCAGGTTCACCTCCAAGATCGTCTGAGACCAGCTACTCAGACAGCTGCTGAAACAATTGGTTTGCATAACCAAAGAATTTCTGCACAAACTGTCAGAAACCGTCTCAGGGAAGCTCAACTGCTCGTCGTCCTCATCTGGGTCTTAACCTGACTCCAGATCGTCGCCGTAACAGACTTGAGTGGGCAAATGCCCACATTCGATGGCGTCTGGCACGTTGGAGAGGTGTTCTCTTCACGGATGAATCTCGGTTTACATTGTTCAGGGCAGATGGCAGACAGCGTGTGTGGCGTCGTGTGAGTGAGCGCTTTGCTGAGGTCAGTGTTGTGGATGGAGTGGCCCATGGTGGTGGTGGGGTTATGGTATGGGCAGGCATCTGTTATGGACGAAGAACACAGGTGCATTTTATTGATGGCATTTTGAATGCACAGAGATACCGTGATGAGATCCTGAGGCCCATTGTTGTGCCGTACATCCATGAACATCACCTCATGTTTCAGCAAGATAATGCACGGCCCCATGTTGCAAGGATCTGTACACAGTTCTTGGAAGCTGAAAATGTCCCAGTTCTTGCATGGCCAGCATACTCACCGGACATGTCACCCATTGAGCATGTTTGGGATGTGCTTGACCGGCGTATACGACAGCGCGTACCAGTTCCCACTAATATCCAGCAACTTCACACAGCCATTGAAGAGGAGTGGACCAACATTCCACAGGCCACAATTGACAATCTGATAAACTCTATGCGAAGAAGATGTGTTGCACTGCATGAGGCAAATGGTGGTCACACCAGATACTGACTGGTTCTGAGTCCCCAGACCCCCAATAAAGCAACAACTGCACATTTCAGAGTGGCCTTTTATTGTGGACAGTCTAAGGTTCACCTGTGCACTAATCATGGTGTCTGATGAGCATCTTGATGTGGCACCTGTGAGGTGGGATGGATTATCTCAGCAAAGCAAAAGTGCCACTATCACACATTTAGACAGATTTGTGAACAATGTTTGAGAGAAATGGTAATATTGTGTATCTGGAATGAATTTTAGATCTTTGAGTCCATCTCAGGACAAATGGAGCAAAAACAAAAGTGTTGCGTTTATATTTTTGTTGAGTGTAAAAGCACTGGAACAGGACAAAGTTAAATGGCTGTTAAAAGAATCGAAAATCAGATCATTTGTACAAAAACTAGATGCTCATTTGAACAGATACCGATACTAAAAACAGTCACATTCAGAGGACAGAAATGAACCTTTCCTGAACGTCTTTAAAATGATCTTGAGCTGGATCAGAGCAAGAAGAAGAGAACATAGACTAGTATACGCCCGTGGACCTGGTTTAGACCTGCTTTAGACCTGGTTTAGACCTGGTTTAGACCTGGTTTAGACCTGCTTTAGACCTGGTTTAGACCTGGACCACTATGGAACCTACTAGGGGTGTGTTCAAAAAATCGATACGGGGATACATCGTCGTGGGCCTCTTGGCGATACACGTATCGATACGGAGGCGTCAGTATCGATATTTTACATGCAACAAACATTATTTATCAAGCTTCAGCAAACTGCGTCTGATAAGTGATCCTTGCAATGCGCATGTCGTATAGTCAGAGGCAGCATTCCTCCTGCACTACAGCCTTGTTAAGGCATATCTGAAGTTTACTTTCATCAAAGGAGCTGCATGTCAGCATACAGCCTTGTTCAGCCATGTTTACACCCACCCGCCCGCTGGCGGCCATTACACAACATTAAAAAGTCAAGCCAGATATTCACCGTACTTATACATGCCAATATTGACCTGCTGTACATCGTTTGAAAGCTTAATTCCTCAGTAAAACCACCATATCATTCATTTTATGCCACACAGCCCAAAGAGCCATAACTTATAATTCCCGAAAATATTCATCGCATTTCTTACCTTTGAGCCGGTTCTGTCGGTCCGAAACGGGTCCAATCCAGGAATAGCTGTGCTCATTTAGTCCGTAACAGTCCACAGAAAAAGAATATCCAGTTGCTTTTTTCATAAAATAATTCCATGTGGAGAAATAATCCAGAAAGTCCGAGTTTGTCTGAATGGATGAGCGACGCATCTCTCTACTACTGTCGCTCTTGGTCCTTAGCATAGCTAAACGCTTAGCTCCTGTTAGCGGTGTGGGGTATGTTTGTTTTCTCCACACTCTTAGCTACAAAACATTCGTATCCAGGCTTCGGTCCGGCTACGGGCGCCGCGCTACAGCTTGGGGAACAAAACGAGTGTGTCCAGTTAGCGGCGTATTACGCATGACCGAGGGACAGTTCCACGGCAAAACCTCTTCAGTCATTGGTTCTTTCAGGAAATGATTGACAGATCTGAGTAGCCTATAAAAAGACGATTTCAGCGGTGGGCCCCATGTGGGGCAGAGGTGCTGTAGTGATAGGCTCCATGCGCTCTGTGTATGGAGACTCTCTCTCTCCTCCTTTTACGCACACTCACAGGTGGAGGCACACGAGACATATGGAGCGAAATTTTTTGGCTTGTTTTAGTTATTTATCTTAAGAAAACATGTCTAAATTTCAGAAGATGGTTTATTTATTATACATGACATCTTATTACAGTTTGGAACATCTGGTACATATTTGAACCCTTGTGCCGAGTGCGGCTGTTAACAGGTGAATCAAGGGCAGTTTCTGCCTTACAGCTTCTTCTGTTACACTGGAACTGATGCACTTCACCAAAATAAAAATAACATTTGAGTAAACATCTGTCTTTTTTTAAATTATAGGTTACGTAATGTAAAATATCGGGATACGTATCGCCTTGAAGACCATGTATCGGGAAACCCCTGTATCGCGAATCGTATCGTATCGAGACCCCTGTATTGCGAATCGTATCGTATCGCAAGGTTGTTGGCAATACCCACCCCTAGAACCTACCTAGACCACTGATCGGGGTTTCACACACACACAAGAGCAGATGGGAATAGAAAAGAAAATGCTCTGATTTAATGTTGAAAATGTCGTTCTATTGTCTAAAGAAAGTGTTTTTTTTCTTTTTTCTTATCAGTGCGGAGCCAGAATCAGTATCGAGCACTGAGTCCATTCTTTAGTGTCAAAATCAAGACTGACATTTCACACTACGACAAGTTTTCCTCATAAATTTGACTCAAAACACAAGAAGCTTTTCTCATGGTTCTGTGAGTCGGGGACAGTGACACTGACCATGATCAATACTGTCAGGAAGTGTCTGGACCTCATTCACCTGACGGCCCAGTTTTGTGATGAGGAAACTACATTAGAGCACAGATCAGAGGATAGTGTCATATAGGACCTGGAAGAGGCTAAAACACACAGACAGAACGTCCTGGTCACTGCACAAGAGGGAAGAACGTTCAGGAAGATCAGAGGAAAATAAAACCTAAAAGTGCAACACAAGATCGTCTGTGTCACATTTACGGCTATAAATACATGAGGTGATCACACACAGGTCGTCCCATAAGACCATTATAAAGGTCCACACACGCTCTTCATTTAGTTTGGCTGTAGTCCTGGTTTAGTCCTGATCTAGTCCTGCTTAAATCCTGGTTTAGTCCTGGTTTAGTCCTGGTTTAGTCCTGGTTTAGTCCTGGTTTAGTCCTGGTTTAGTCCCGGTTTAGGTTTCCACACACAAGTAATTTCAATAAAAGAATTCTAAAGGGTGCATCCACACTTTGTCTATCTTGATTTAGTCCTGATGTAGTCTTGGTTAAGTCCTGGTTTAGTCTGGGTCTAGTTCTGGTCTAGTCCTGGTTTAGTCTTGATTTAGTCCTGCTTAAATCTGCTTTAGTCCTGGTTTAGTTCCAGTTTAGGTTCACCTCAACAAGATCATTAGAAAGAGCACAGCCACACTTTTCTACCTTGTCTTATTTAGTCCTGGTTAAATCCTGGTCTAGTCCTGGTCTAGTCCTGGTCTAGTCCTGGTCTAGTCCTGGTTTAGTCCCAGTTTAGGCTACCACACCTCAATAAACTCAACAAAAGGTCTACATTTTGTCTGTTTTGTCTTGCATGGTCTTGATCTAGTCCTGGTTAAATCCTGGTTTAGTCCTTGTCCTGGTTTAGTCCTGGTTTAGTCCTTGTCCTGGTTTAGTCCTTGTCCTGGTTTAGTCCCAGTTCAGTCCCAGTTTTAACAGAACCTGTCTGTAGTGTAGACACCCCCACATTTCCCCAAGAAAAACCTACTTGCAAAAATCGCTTATTTTAGAGGAAAACTGGAACATCGTAAATAATAAATCGAACATCAGACTCGTGCAAATCCACGCAGCAAAACCGAGCTTTAAAATGCATGAATAAAAACCGCACCTACGCCTCCAAAATCTGCAGCTCATTTCATTTCTTACCAAACGTCGCGCACTGCACGGATTTACTTGTATTTTTACGTCTCCACATACGTGAGAAACCAGCAGCATCTCAGCCACACGACGTTGTCCCGTGCACAACTGTCTGCCTCCTCTCACTCCAGCACCATCCAATCCATCACCGCGCGCCCCGCACAATGTAAAGCCACAACACGGAATTTTCCTCACCTTCTAACACTGGATCCGCTTCACTCGCCTCCTCCGTGGGATGTTCGGGGGGTTCGCGGAGCCAGAGTAGCGGAATGAGGAGAGGAGACTGCGGACCTCCTGCAGCCCTGCGCGTCCGTCTCCGCTCACTTGTTTTTGGGGAGGGATGAGAGAAAAGTGCGTCTTCTAGCGGCGGTGAAAAGGTACTGCAGGAGTCAGGGGCCTGGGAGTCAACGCACTGCAAAAAAACGCGCTGCATCTCCGTTAATGTTGAATAGTACTGCGATTCCAAGTGTTTATACCTTTCATTCTGATGCTCTGATACGATCATCCGATTTTAAATGTGCACTATGGAACATTTCTGGTGAAGCGTCTGTCACCTGTCTGTTTCCATGGAGATGATGTTTCAGACTTCTGTATCTTGCATGTGTTCAGTTACTCATCATAACAGAATGGCTACAATTGATAAACGTGTATTGTAACTGTGAGTGGGGGTCGCCTCTCCACAGATCTGACCTCTAACTTTTCCACTTGCTTGTCTGTATGGAGACAGATCAGTTTAATGCCATACTGTGGAACATTACAGAAAAGTTTTATTGTGCAGGTTTTAAACGACCAGGTCAGTGTATTTTGCAGGACCACAGTGCACCACCTTATTTAATCTAACTGCACCTTTGGATTTGATTCATTTGATGACATTTTATATCTGTATTTATTCTATTTTATGATATTTTTTACTATACTGTTGACTTATTTCCCTTGTATTTGCAAACACTTTTACAGTACTATTTACTGCACGTTATTAGTACTTCTTGAATATCTTGAATAGTCAAACGGTTCTTCTCATCCTCAGCTTTTCATTACATTTCTGACCTCGTGTTGAACCTGCGGATCACAAACCGTCTTGAATCATTTGGTTTCAGTGCCACATTCTTCAACATGATTCAAACTAAAATGGACTTTTCTGTGGTGTAACTCATCCAGAGCTCATTTATAAGGGGCCAAAGTGGTCAGCAGCACAGGTCAAGAGCAGAAAACAACAATCAATTTAGACAAACATCAATTATGAAAGTAAAGTGCAACGAATGTAGAAAATATTTGGAAAGTGCAGTAACTGAAAACAGTCTAAAGACAGAGTACAGCTGTAAACAACAGATGAATGGAGGATTTTTGCCTATGACATAACAAAAAACCAAAAGCTTTAAATGAGACAAGTTCAGATATTTTCTGTTGAGTTTGGAGGCTGTTCCAGGCTGAACGAGCAGAGAAGCTGAAGGTCTGTTTTCCAGCTCAGTCTGAACCTGAGGAACCTGCAGGTGGTAAAAGCCTCCAGACCATGAGGCCCAGAGGCTGATGGTTCTGTGAGGAGGAGGAGGTCATGTGGAGCCAAACCAACGAGTGTCTGAGACCAAACTGAGGCCACTGAGCTCTGGCTTAAAGCTCACAATGACGGGGGAGAAATACATAGATATTTTTATATTTACATGTATTTTATAACTAATTCGTAGGTCTACATGAATTCAGTTGTCTGTATTCATGTATTATATAGTTGTTTTTTGTCTTCTTTTTTATTTAATTTAAATACATGAAATGTACTTGTGGTGATGGTGTAACAGTTTATATCATATGTGCTGTACAGGTGCTGATATGTTGCCCCAGAGCCTGAGCCTGAGCCTGAGCCTGAGCCTGAGCCTGAGCCTGAGCCTGAGCCTGAGCCTGAGCCTGAGCCTGAGCCTGAGCCTGAGCCTGAGCCTGAGCCTGAGCCTGAGCCTGAGCCTGAGCCTGAGCCTGAGCCTGAGCCTGAGCCTGGACACATTTGCTGTGTTTCCTGTGTAGTTTCTGTAACTTTGAGACAGTAGTCGTCCTTTGTGACTCGTTTGTTCTGTTGCTTTTGTGTTAATATAATTTGTACAATTTCGATCTGTTAACTTCTTTTTATACACTTCACTGCCCTGTAAAAAGCCTGTGTTTGTTAAGCCTTGTAAATCTCCTCTTTTAGTTAGTTTTACCTTCACTTTTCTTTTAGATAAATTCTAACTTTATTTTTACCATTTTACATCTTGGTTCTTTTGTTACTTCCTGTGTCCCTCACAGATTTGCCTCCTAACTTTCACACTAAGCACAAGACACACAAATGCGAGGCTCAAACAATGTGGTTTATTTCCAGGTCACAATAAAAGCTGCACAGGGACAAAGAAAATGGAACAAATCATAAAACTGACAAAACACAGAATACAGAACAACAGAGAAAGGAGTGATACCTGCACAGGGACAAAGACAAAGGGGGAGACTCGGACTATATATACTAAAGGGCGGGAAACGAATGAGACACAGGTGTAACACATTAGGGGAGGAGCAACCATCACACAGGAGGGGAAGTAAATCTGGAATGAGAAACAAAGTAAGTGTCAACAAAATAAAACAGAACATAATAAAAAGAGGGAAAACTCAGACACCAGCCATGACACTAACCATATGTAGAAATATAGTGGAATGAAATCACATGAATAACTTGAACACAGTCACATATTCTCCACCCAAACCTTAAATAGTGACACGAGATGCTGATTGTGTCAGTGAAGCGAAGTCTGTCTGTTTTACAGTGTAAGCCGATGAAGTCTGTCTGTTTTACAGTGTAAGCCTACGGCCACATGTGACAGGATTAGTGTCCAGTCCTGCAGAGGCGACAAAACACATTTGACCTTGAGCACAAAGAGACGGCTGTTTTTAAAGGGATTCTTACTCACTATTTGTTAGAATAATAATTTTTAAGTAAATTTTAAAAACTTAACATAGTTAAGCGTATTTTCTGATCTCTGTTCTAATGAGTTTCCTCATCTCAAACAGACCTGGAGTTTTGTTTCATTCACATGTTTAGTTTCACATAAAAGAGCTTCTGGTTCAAACTACAGTCGTCCCAGTCATTGACTATGGAGACTTTATAGATGTGCATCAAAAACACTGCTCCAGAAGCTCGATGTGATTTCTCCTGCAGCTGCTTTGTCACAGACTTCACCTCCATCCCTGCTGAAGTGCCTCTCTCCACAGCCACAAACCCACTGCTTATTGTTCATTTACAAATGTTTCATTGGAAAAATTCTGTCCTTCAGCTCATTCACAGTTCCAGCTGCACAAGAACTTCAGCAGATACACGACCCGGGTCCATCTGAAGCCGCACAACTTTAGGCCAGATCACTGCACCTGCTTTTAACACTTTTACATCTTTAACCTGCTAATGTTTCACTGTCTCATGTTTCTGTTCTATTTCTGTTCTGTTTGTGTTTCATGTTCTGTGTTTCATGTTGTGTGTTTCATGTTCTGTGTTTCATGTTCTGTGTTTCATGTTCTGTGTTTCATGTTGTGTGTTTCATGTTCTGTGTTTCATGTTCTGTGTGGCTGTGTTCTGACTGTGATGTTTTACTGCCTCTTGGCCGGGTCGTCACTGCAGATGAGAAGGTGTTTGACTTACCTGGTAAAATATTGAATACAAATTGAACACACAAATCCTGCATATCTAGGCTTTGTGATGTCACGCACTAATACAGGAAGTGCTCCACTGTGTTTTTAAACTCCATACACCTTCACTAGAATCATTTGGATCATTTCAGCCCTGTTGACTTGAAAACTACTGCTTCATGACATCACAAGGTGGAACAGAGCATTTTGCTTTGGAGCTGCAGACAGACGAATAGTAAAGAGTTTCTTAAACGTGTGAATGAAACAAAACCCCAGGTCTGTTTTTGCCGAGGTAACAACATTATAACACGACTCCACGCTCACAATAATCAGTTTTGTGTCGTATCGGACGTTTCGTTGAAGATCAGTGCAGTTTCTCCTCTCATCAGCCCCTCAGTGATGCTCTCATCAGCCCCTCAGTGATGCTCTCATCAGCCCCTCAGTGATGCTCTCATCAGCCCCTCAGTGATGCTCTCATCAGCCCCTCAGTGATGCTCTCATCAGCCACTCTTTGATGCTCTCATCAGCCCCTCAGTGTTGCTCTCTTCTGCCCCTCTGTGATGCTCTCATCAGCCCCTCTGTGATGCTCTCTTCAGCCCCTCAGTGATGCTCTCATCAGCCCCTCAGAGATGCTCTCATCAGCCCCTCAGAGATGCTCTCATCAGCCCCTCAGAGATGCTCTCATCAGACCCTCACAGATGCTCTCATCAGCCCCTCAGTGATGCTCTCATCAGCCCCTCAGTGATGCTCTCATCAGCCCCTCAGTGATGCTCTCATCAGCCCCTCAGTGATGCTCTCATCAGCCCCTCAGTGATGCTCTCATCAGCCCCTCAGTGATGCTCTCATCAGCCCCTCAGTGATGCTCTCGGTCGTTGGCCCAGCAGCAGCTCTGAACGACTCAATTGAAACGGACACATGGGACAATAAAACCGAGCTGAACCTTCACCTCCTGACTGTGAGATAATGCAGATGAGAGAAGCTGTCAAACGGACAGAGGTGTCAGGATATTCTGGGGTCACCAGTACCTGCAGTAAATCTCTATGTTAACAGATGCTGATTTTATTGTTCGGTTGTGTAAAGGTTCAGAGATCAGAAATGGTCCCAGTTTTATTCAGCACTTCTCTACCTTCAAGGAACTCAAAGATTTACATGAAGACACCAGTCACACATTCACACACACACACACACACACACATTCACACACACACACACACACACACACACACATTCACACACACACACACACACACACACATTCACACACACACACACACACACTCACACACATTCACACACACACTCACACACACACACTCACACACACACACACACACACACATTCACACACACACACTCACACACACACTCTCACACATTCACACACACACTCACACACACACACTCACACACACACACACTCACACATTCACACACACACACACTCACACAATATCACACACACACACACACACTCACACACACACACACTCACACATACACAGAGACACACACTGACACAAACTCACACACACACACACACACACTCACACATTCACACACACACACACACACACATTCACACACACACACACACACATTCACACACACACACACACACACACTCACACATTCACACACACACACACTCACACACACACACACACACACATTCACACACTTACACACACACACACATTCACACACACACACACACACACACACACACACACACACACACACACACACACACACACACACACACACTCACACATTCACACACACACACACACACACTCACACACACACACACACACACACACACACACACACACACACACACACACACTCCTGCACCAGCGCACACAGAGGAGGGTAAATGCCCAAGGACACAACAACAGCATTCATCTGATCGCAGGATCTGGAAATGCACCACTAACTTCTGAGTCAGTGGACACTTCACCGACCACAGAAAACACTGGAGGGTTAAAATTTCAGGATCAAATATTTCAGAGTTGTTTTTAACCCAAAAAGTGTTATTTTAAGTATTTGAAAGTTAAAGGGTGGTTTGAGTTGGGGTTATTTGGTTGATATGGTTGAAGTTAATTCATCTTCCATTAGGGTTCATTTAACTTCCCTTAGTGTTAATTTGGCACCACTTCAAACTCCTGCCAGAGACGCCCAGTTTGAACCACTTTTGTACAGAATTTCATCTTAAATTAACTAAAATAAAATGTGTTAAACATAAAATACCTCTGTGTGTTGTTTAGCTAAATCAGGATTTCTCTACAAAGTGTTATCCGTTTTGTCTCAAAATGTTAACAGAACTCTTAATTTCAGGGTTAAACATAAACTTTGGTCAAGTGTTACTTAATGAACATTTCCAAAAATGTTAAATTAACTCTAGAACAGACTGGACTCATATAAACCCTGAGAAAATGTTCAAATTGACTCTGTAAGGGTCAATTTGAACACTCCACTTACTGCTGTGTGCTGTCACACTGCCCCCTGCTGGTGTCCAGGAAAGTGAACATTTCTGGTTGTATTATGCATTTGTCTCCATGGAAACAGATGAGGTGAAGGATCCCGGGCGGCAGGAGTTGGTCGAGCGTTTGTCCAGTGATCAGTAGGTCAGCGGTTCAAATTCCACTCTTGATATAAACATCATTGGTCAGATCCGCCGCCCCACAGATTGTGGGTACGATTCCAGCTCCTGCAGATGAACTCTGTGGGTGTGTCCTTGGGCAAGACACTTAACTCACCTCACACCCAGTATCTGTGTACACTGGGGTATGAATGTGTGAGTGGTTTCATGATGTAAAGCTCGTTGAGTGCCTTGAAGGTGGAAAAGCAACGTATAAAAATGTGACCATTTATCATCCGTAAAAATATACTATTTAAACTATATATAGTGTTGTAAATATATATATTTATGACACTATATATATATATATATATATATATATATATATATATATATATATATATATATATATATATATAGTATTGTAAATATATACTATTATATATTTTTTACATTTAGTTTTTATTATTCCTTCATATTTACATGAATCTTGTTGATGGTGAATATGAATTCCTTCAGCAGATGCTCGAGTGTTTAAGAGTAACAGGTAGAAACTTTCTTTTGTGCCACTTCTGTTGCACTGAACAAATCTGCACATCACAGGTGCACTTAGTCACTTTATTTAATGATGCAATAATTGCATAAATTCAATTCAATTTATTTTTGTAGCGCCCAAAATCACAACAACAGTTTCCTCTAAGGCCGTTCCAAGATATGGATGAGTAAAACATACACACAGACATATCAGAACAGGAATAAACAACATTCATGTAAAGCAGCAAATGAAACATGGTCCAGTCATCCCCTGTCCTTAGACCCTCCTTCTCAGCAAGGAAAAACTCCAAAAAACCCAGGGTCCTGGGAAAAAGAAGAAACCTCGGGGAGAACTACAGTGAAGGAGAGATCCACTCCCATGGACGGACAGGCTATAGATGTCCAGGCCCGTGGGCCAGTTCAGTATGACCACAGCTACCCAGGTGGAGAAGGAGCCGGGGAGGAGGAGGAGCCGGGGAGGAGGAGGAGAGGGGTCCAGCTGCCATCAGGCGTCTGAAAGAGTTCCACTCCACAGGGGGAGTGGGACAGGGGACAACATGTGAATAGCAATGAACAAACTACAGATGAGAACATAGTGAGTGATGCTGATGAGAAAATAGGAGGAAACAGAGGACAGTGCTCAGGTTGCCACACTTCCCCCAGCTTGTTATCTCCTGCAGCAGCTTATCTTAGTGACATCAACTAAGTAACCTGGTCATAAGCTATTCCGAAGAGGAAGGTTTTAAGCCTGGTCTTAAATAAAGAGACTGTGGAGCCTGTTTAACACCAACAGGGAGTTGATTCCATAACACAGGAGCTTGGTAACTGAAGGCTCTCCCCCACTGTACTTTTAGACACTCTAGGAACCACTAATAATCCTGCATTCTGAGAGTGAAGTGCTCTATTTGGCTGATAGGGGACAATGGCATCCTGAAGATATGATGGGGCCATATTGTTTAAGGCTTTGTATGTCAGGAGGAGAACTTTGAATTTAATTCTAAACTCGACAGGAAGCCAGTGCAGTGATTTTAACACAGGACTGATGTGATCACGTCTTTTAGTTCCTGTTAGGACTCTGGCCGCTGCATTTTGGACCAACTGGAAGCTTCTTAAAGTACCTTTAGTGCAGACGGTGAGCAGAGAATTACAGTAATCTAGTCTGGATGTAACAAATGCATGGATAAGTTTTTCGGCATCATTTTTAGGCAAAATATTTCTGATTTTAGTTATGTTTCGCAGGTGAAAATATGCAGTTTTACAAGCTTGGTTTATATGAGCTGTGAATGAGAGATTTTGGTCAAATACGACTCCAAGGTTTTTTACAGTAGAGCTAGAGGCTATACTCACATTGTCAAGTGAGATTATCTGGTCGGACAGAGAATCTCTCTGACCTTTAGGACCGACAACAATGACCTCTGTTTTTTCAGGGTTTAAGAGCAGGTAATTCAGGGTCATCCAGGTTTTGATGTCCTTCACACAGGCACTGAGCTTATCGATTTGATCTGATTTGGTTTCATTGATAAGTACAGCTGAGTGTCATCAGCATAGCAGTGGAAATTAATGCCATGTTTTTCTGATAATGTTACCTAATGGCAACATATACAGAGTAAACAGGATTGGACCAAGCACAGATCCTTGTGGAACACCACAAGCTACTTTAGAGCAGGGAGAGGTGCACTGGTTTACACTAACAAACTGGTACCTATCTGATAGATAGGATTTAAACCATTTGAGGGCGGTCCCTCTGACACCTATGTCACATTCTAACCTCTGCAGTAGAATGTTGTGATCAATGGTGTCAAACGCTGCATTGAGGTCCAGTAGGACCAGGACTGAAGCCAGCCCGTTATCAGCAGCTAGTAGCAAATCATTTGTCACTTTAAGCAGAGCAGTTTCTGTGCTGTGGTGAGCTCTGAAACCAGACTGACATTTTTCATATAAATTATTGCCCTGCAGATGGTGACAAAGCTGTTTCACCACAACTCGTTCCAGAATCTTTGAGAGAAATGGAAGATTCGAGATAGGTCTGTAGTTGGCTAGTTCATCAGGATTTAAGCTAGGTTTTTTTCAAAAGCGGTTTAATTACAGCATATTTAAAGGACTGAGGAACAAAGCCATTTTCTAATGACATATTTATTATGTTATGGATGGAACCTATTATTAGGTGGAGCTTCTTTGAGGAGTTTGACTGGAATAGGGTCGAGCAAACAAGTTGATGGTTTGGACGACATGATGACTGAGGTAATCTCCGCCTCATCGACAGGAGTAAATGTGTCTAATGCTGTTAGAGGATTTATGTGGGATATTGGTGTTACAGACTGGATTTGCTGAATTTGCTCGGGGCTGATTTTTGGAGTGGCTTCGTTGATCTTGTCTCTAATGGTGTAATTTTGTAATCGAAGAATTCAAGAAAGTCACAACTGAACTTCGAAGGGAGAAGAGACTCAGGGGCAGTGTGTGAGTTTGTCAGCCTGGCTACAGTGCTGAACAGAAATCTGGGGTTGCTTTTGTTTCCTTCTATTAGGTTTGAATAGTATCTGGTTTGTGCTTTTGGCAGAGCGGCCTTATAAGAGAGCAGGCAGAGCTTCCATGCCTTCAGAGACTGCTCGGAGCGCGAGCGGCGCCAGAGCTTCTCTGTGCGTCTCACGTGTTGTTTGAGTGATCACAGTTCTGGAGTAAACCAAGGAGCCGGAGGTCTTGGTTTAATGCTTTTCTGTTTTAGCGGAGCTGCAACATCGAGAGCAGATTTTAAGGTGAGCATTGTCCTATCAACAAACTGATCCATGATAATTGGATTAAAGTTGTTCTCAATGTCACATGGCATATCATTTAATACTGGCTCCATTATTTCTTTGAACTCGGCTACCGATTTTTCTGATATTGTTCTTTTCATTATAGTTTTCTCCTGCTGAGCTGGATAGTCTTTTAGTACGAATTGAAAGGTTATTAAAAAATGGTCAGAGAGTATAGGGTTTTGAGGAATTACAAGTAAATCATTAATCTCAATACCATAAGTTAGGACGAGATCAAGAGTGTGATTGTGACAGTGAGTCGGCTTGTTCACACTCTGGGTAAAACCGATCCCATCCAGGAGAGCACCAAAAGCACTGCTGAGGCTCACTGCTGTTATCAACATGAATGTTGAAATCTCCAACTATAACAATCCTTTCCCATTCCAAAACTAAACTTGAAATAAAGTCAGAAAACTCTGTCAGAAACTCGGCATAAGGACCAGGAGGTCGGTAGATTGTTATGAATATAACAGCTTTTTGGTTTTTCCACTTGGTGCACGTAATAGATAGTGCGAGGCTTTCAAAGGAGCGGAATGTATAATTAGATTTGAGGCTAAATCAGTGTGCAGTAGAGCTAATGCAATAATTATTTGTGCGATAATTATCTGTACAGTAATTATGGGTGAAATATGGTTCGTGCAGTGTTTAGGACACTTTTCAGTTGTGCAGTGCACAAATGTGCCACATGGATCTTGTGACTGTTGTGTAATGTATGAAGTGTCACTGTGTTTTTTGGGCAGTGCCCAAAACAAATTTCCCCTTGGGGACAATAAAGTTTATGTTATCATATCTTATCTTACAAGGTTTGGATTATATTTGCACTTTGTCACTGCAGTGCTGGTCTGTGCCTGCTGCACATGTGCACACTGACAATAGCTCCAAAAACACTGTCTTTTTCAGCACTTACCCATTACACTTCATTCCATTTCCTTTAGTTATTTGTTGCACTGTTCACAAGATCTTCATGAATTCCTTTTAGAAGCTGTCTTACTTCTGCACAGTCTGCGTACTGAAGACCCTGAGTGTGCACGGCTGAAGTCATATAATGACTTTGTGAGTTGCATGATTCAGATGGAATGTGACCGGTGCAGGTGGCGGTTTCTTCTCCTCTCTTAACTGCCGGGAATTCACCTGTCGGTTTGGCACCTGCATGTGTGCAGTGTGCAGGTGAATGACAAGAGCATATTTCCCAGAGTGCATCACTGTCAAATTTAATCACTCCTAACCCCAGTGTCATTGTTAAACTCTTGAACAGCCTGAGCTCACGTTTAAGACTCAGTGGTTCAGATGGAGGTCACTGACCTATTTAACTCTGGGAGAGTTACTGTGGGTTTGGGTTTTGCTTTTATTTAAATCATCTTTTTTTATTTTTAAGGACAATAGTTGGTAATAAACTGTATTGATTACATTACATTTAAGGTTCAATAAAAATACATACACACATATAAATAATAAAATAAAACAAAACAAAATAAAATAAAATAAAATAAAATAAAATAAAATAAAATAAAATAAAATAAAATAAAATAAAATAAAATAAAATAAAATAAAACAAAACAAAACAAAACAAAACCATCCATCCATCTTCTCCCACTTAATCCAGCTGGGTCGTGGGGGCAGTTTGCTGCCCAATCCTCATAGCCCCTGACCCTGATGTTTTGAGTTGATGGGGAAACCGGAGTCCGGAGGAAATCCACCCAGACACGGGGAGAACATGCAAACTCCACACAGAAAGGCCCGGGCGACCTTCTTGCTGTGAGGCCTGAGTGTTGCCACTCAGCCACCGTGCCGCTAAAACTAAATAAAACTAAATCAAATAAAATAAAAGGAAGTAGGTCAGGTAACTCTAGACATCAACTGTTTTTGAATGAAATTTCCAAACTTGTGATCCACAAATGCTGAACCTTATCATTATTTGTTTGGGACTGGCTTCAAAAACTTGCTATATTCATGGTTTAAAGCCCTTTCAGCATCACGTCTTCTGGGTTGAAAATATGATTTCATGTTTGTTTATTTTTAAGACGCTGAGCTTTGCGTCAGTTTTTTCGTGTGAATAGGCCGAGGAATTAGAGAGAGGTGTGGACCATAAACTGGGTCAGCAAATGTAATGTGACACACAGCAAACTCCACCTGAGAATTCAGACCTGTGTTTAGCTCTGTTTTAAAGCAACAGTGAGTAACTTTCTGGAGGTGGAACGTCAACTCTGTGATTCAATGGAAATAGAACTTTAAAACTATATTAGAACTAAAGTAAAACTAAGATTATAGACAAAGAAAACAGTATTTCCTTGGAAACAAGCAGGAGACTTCCTGACAGGCCAAACAGTCAGGTCTGTGGAGATGCAAGCCTGTTCAGAGTAAGTCATGTATGTTTTTGTATGTTTTTCAATGCAATGCTAGATCCTCCATAATAAAAACAAACATGTTTTTATTTTAGTTTATTATGTAGCAAAGGTTACGTACTATAACTTTAAAGGTAACCGTATTACTTTATATATATATATTTTACCAGGTAAAGTCAATGACTTCACATTTTCAGTGATCTGGGACCTGTGTAACATGTTTTGAGTTGATGGGGAAACCGGAGCCCGGAGGAAATCCACCCAGACATGGGGAGAACATGCAAACTCCACACAGAAAGGCCCGGGCGACCCGGGGATCAAACCTGGACCTTCTTGCTGTGAGGCATGAGTGCCACTCAGCCGCTGTGCCATTACACATAGTAATTGAGCAGTGCTGCATTCTTGGTCTGTCTGCAGAGCTCAGAATGCTCCGTTCCACCTTGTGACATCATGTAGTTGTAGTTTTCAAGTGAACAGCTCCTTTTACATTTTGTTCAGTAGAGACGGGAAACTCCAGGGCTGAAACCATCCACATGTTTGAGGTGTGTGGAGTTTAAAAACACAGTGGAGCACTTCAGTCAAAACATGGAGGGTTTGTGTCTTAAAAATGTGTGAATGAAACAAAACACAACTCCAGGTCTGTGATGAGGAAACATTATTCTAACATAGATCAGTAAATATAAATAAGCCTTTAAAACCCAAAAGACTCCAGAACATTGAGATGTGACGTGAACCAAACCTGAGGCTCGAGACCATCACATTATTTCACATCTCCCCTTTGGCAGATAATACACTGAGTCCAGTTTTCATAAACTGTTTTCATAAACCTCTTCTTGAATGCCAAACGTCCCAGTGTAATGCAGAGCAGAGACATGTTCTGCTGTGGGAGACGTGCCCTGTGACCCACAGGCCGCCGTGAACATTCCACACACACAAACCCTCCACCCCAAAACCTCTTTATTAAGATGAAAAAGACTTCCCTCTGTGAGACAT